>KK122204.1:481048-535228 GCA_000611955.2 Stegodyphus mimosarum
TTTTTACTTTAAGTTGTTACTATTTTTGGTTGAGAATTAACTTTAACTTTTGCTAATTAAGGAACGATTAAAAATTTAAATTCTACTTTACCTTTAATTGAGTAATTGAATGTAGGAATAAATGTAATCATTTTTCTCCAACGGGTCTACATGAGTATGTAATATTTTTCTAACTGCCTAAGGGATTGCTAAATTGATGTATGCAATTTTTACCTGAGTAAATTAAGAAATTTCTTGAACTAAGTAATCTCTATCAATATTGGTAAAGACACCATGCTCGGTGATTCATTAAATTCCTGTGTATTTTAATGCTGGCCAGCAGAGTTTTGATAACTGCGTATGAAAAGTTAATATTAATTTTTACGGTGTAAATTTTTGATTAATTCATCTCGGTGCATATTTGAAATTAACAAATATATATATTATAATTCTAAATGCATTATTTTAAATAGTTGTCACTTGAACACACCATAGATCTAGAAATTTAAGTTGAAGGATTGTCTTCCTTTAATGCTGCAATAAATATCCTTGGTTATATATATATATAATTGATTCAGAGTTTTTCTTATAATGACTTGTGTGAATGTTTTTAACACCAGTACTCCTGCTTGGTCTTAGGGGTTGTTCGGGTTAGTAATACACAACGCAATGAATTATGGTTTTGATATTATTGTAGGCAAATTATTGTAACAGTTAGTATTTAACATTTGGTGCCACAGAACATCTGGTGCCGCGACATATTGCATGTAACAATAGGATGGAAATATATTTTCAAGAATACTCAGCTTTCAATTCAAAACTACATACCAATTTAGTATTATTAAAATATTTAACTGAGAAAGAATTTTATTACAATTCTATGTATACTTTAAAGTGAAATATAAAATTAAAAATCAGTGGGAGATTCAAAATGAAGAGGAGGGAAAAAATTACTGAAAAATTTTGTGAAGATACAAGCATTACAAATAATTAATTTTACATTATTCAAAATAAATCCAACAAATAAAAAGATAAAGATTACAAAACCATGATAATTTCATTAAAAATTGAAATAGATTATGAAATCAAGCAACACATTAAAATAAGGAAGTTCATTTCATTACCATCACAAAAATATAATATTTCAAAAACATACTTCCAGCTCTTCTGGCTTCTTCCAATAAGTTATCAACTTTCCTCTCAGTTTCCCGCAATTTTCTTTGAAAATCAAAATCTTCTACAGTCTCTGGATGATTTTTCATTTCTTCCAGAAGTTTAGCTAATTCAGTTAACTTATCTTTGTAGCGATCAATTGCTTCTTCCAAAAGAGAATAGCATGGAGGGCAATCTGATAATAGCAGGGGGGGGGGAAATTAAGCACATCAGAATGCTCAATAAACTAGATTATAATTATGAAATTTATTTCTTGTTAAATGTGTAAATACATATTCTAAAATATATCCCTATTATGATACTAAAAACAAAACAACAAATTAATGATTTTGTAAATGATATTAATTTTGACACATAAATCAGTACAAAAAAAAATTCTTTACAAGTTCAGCAAATGTTTAAAAAAATAATACATTTAGTCCAAGATATTATTAATTTTTTCTTTCAGAATGCTAAAATGTAGATGAAAAAGCTGTATGCTGAAAGAACCAATAAGTATATTAGCAATGAATAACAGAGGATTTAAAAATATTGCGATTTCTAAAAACTGATCCAAATACACATGGTATTAATATATGAATTAGAATTATTGCAGTGTAACATCAAATACAAGAGTTTAAAATCCGTATGCATTTAAAATATATGTATCACCAACGAAAACAACTTTTTTTTGACATCGTTGATTTTTACCCAATAATTCCTCATAAGTATTTTATGTGTAATTACAGAAATACTATAGGCTCAAAGATACAAAGATAAATTTAGGTGCTGCCTTATAGCAGTGTAACTGATTGCATGTTATTACAGTGAAATACGTTTAACGCGAAAACGCTTAAGACGAAATATCGGTTAACATGAAATAATGCAACGGTCCCGACAAACTGCTATGTAATTTCATGAATTTTTTTCTCTTAACATGAAAAGATTTACTTTCTGGGAATGAACAAAATACAGAAAACACCAGCCTTGTAGGCAAGATTTAAGAGGGATATGAAATGAAGGAAAGGTGGTTTCACATGTTTCATAGAAAGGATGCTAACTTGGCTTTCAAATATCCTCAGAATAGACTGTGACAAAAGCCAATTTTGTTTATCTAAGCTACTTTCACCCTCCACCCCTACAAACACCACACAAAAACATCTAATCTCTCATCCCGATTTGTTTGCGAGTTTGGTTCCCGATTTTTTAGTCCAAAGGGGCTTTGTCCCTGAACGACTATTGTTTTCGTTTTGCAATTTTGCATTGGAAACATTGAAAGTCTGGATCACTTTTCGAACTGTTGCCACCTAATATTGCAGCTCTGTATTATATTTAAAGAAATTAAATAATGAAGAATCTGCATAAATGTATGTATGTTTCTCGCATTGTGATTAAACAACGATACCTAGAGCCATCCCATTTTTAATAATGTACATTTGCACCCGCATATGGGCATCTGGAAACCCAAGTTTGGAATTTGTTTTATTATCTATTTTATGTTTTGTAAAACTTAAACAAATTTTTGATAAACTTAATGATTTAAAAGCGGGCAATGGGAACACTCTACAGGGGGAAAAAACCTTTTTATCTCCAGCGTGCAGAACCGCGTATTGGAAATTCTAAAGATACGCTCATTTAAAAATTATTTTGCAATATTGCTGTCGAACTTAATTTTATAGTTTAAGTGCAAAGAACATGATATTTAATAAATAAAGGTAATGCACAAAAGGTTATAAAAGCAACCCTTTGGATGTACTTTAAAATCTGAAACATTTCAGATTTTTTTTGTTATTTAATTTTTTTCCTTCTATTTTAGAAGAATCTTTTTACGAGCATGATGGCAACTAGCTCAGTGGAAAGCAAACTGCTATTTCACCTAAAATGAAGATGGAGCTTCTTAAGGTTGTTGATCAGAAACAGAAGACGAAAATGGAAATCTGTAAAGATTTTGATACTGCTAACTCTACATTACCAACAGTAATTAAAAAAAGAGAGCAAATTACGGAAATGTTTGAATGGAGTAAGTTTGAGAAAGCAAAAACAGATGAGAGCAGTCAAGCACGAGGATTTAGAAGCGGCTTTACTTGTTTAATTCAAACAAGCGAGATCTCAGAATGCTCCCATATCAGGACCTTTAATGCTAGAAAGAAGCAATGAACTTGCTAAACACATGGGTATTACATTTTCTGCAAATCCAGGGTGATTGGAACATTTCAAGAAAAGAAATGGCATAGTACTAAAAATGTTTGCGGTGAAGCTGATCAAGTTTTACCCACCATGACAGCAAATTGGTTTCAGTCTACGTTGCCTTCAATACTTGAAGAATATGAAGTGAAAGACGTCTTCGATAAAAGATGATGAAGCAAATGAAGAATTTTTTATCAATTTTTTAGATGCTCTTCATATGTTGCACTCCGCATGGAATTCCACGACTCCAAGGATGATTGAAAATTGTTTTCATCATGCAGGATCCCCAAAAGTATCAGATTCTTTGCCGCCAAAAGAAATGAAGAAGGAGGATATTGAAAGAGCCGATAGTTAATGAAATGTTTGAATAAATTTTTGTATTATTGAACTGTCCTACTATATCAACGGAAGAATTCGTTGCAGTAGATGAGGATAATGTTTGTACAGCTCCAATTATGGCAAACAAAGACATTCTGCAGTTAATTCAAAGCTAAAAAAAATATCATGATGCAGATTCCGATGATGAAAATGAAATGAATAATGCAGGCCCTGTTCCCCCGTCATCAGAAATGAGGAATATCATGAAAAGTATGTGCAGTTATTTTAGACACACATTCTAATGGTGAAATGAATAACAAAATGGATGACACTGAACAATTTGTTGACAATTTGGTGCTAAGAAAGACAATGCAAAGAAAAATAGATTATTTTCCCAAAAGTCAATAAATGTTTTGTTCTTGAAAAAACTTGAAAATTTTGTATTAAATTTCATCATGGTCTCGCGGATGTTTTTGTTTCATTGATTTTTATTAAATACATGCATATATACATAACTACTGTAAATAAAATGTACTGCAATAAACTTAATTTTATTAAATGTATTTTTCAGTATCCTTTAACACTAAAAAATATTTCAGTCTCCTCAGTTTCATGTTGAACAATTTTCACTGTATTTCTGGTTGATGTTGCGTAGCTGCTAATAATGTACATTTCCACCCGTGTGACACATTCTAATGGTGAAATGAATAACAAAATGGATGACACTGAACAATTTGTTGACAATTTGGTGCTAAGAAAGATAATGCAAAGAAAAATAGATTATTTTCCCAAAAGTCAATAAATGTTTTGTTTTTGAAAAAACTTGAAAATTTTGTATTAAATTTCATCATGGTCTTGCGGATGTTTTTGTTTCATTGATTTTTATTAAATACATGCATATATATATAACTATTGTAAATAAAATGTACTGCAATAAACTTAATTTTATTGAATGTATTTTTCAGTATCCTTTAACACAAAAAAATATTTCAGTCTCCTCAGTTTCATGTTGAACAATTTTCACTGTATTTCTGGTTGATGTTGCGTAGCTGCTACCTCCAGTTTAACATAAAAGAGTTTTCATCTTTGTTAACAAGCTCTTAGCAACTTCACTTTCATTTTTCCCCTTTCCTTTCTATCTATTTAAGCCATGCAAACTTTGTAGAGATAATTTCTCCAATCTAGATGCTACTATGGTCTTGAAAATCAGTTCAAATCTTGATTTATCTGCATTAATACTAAACTTATTACTTATAAATCCCTGTTATGCCCCATCATAATATATATAGCTGCGAGTGCTGGGCAATGAATAAAATAACTGAAAATAAACTACTGATCCTTGAACCTATAATACTACGAAAAATATTAGATGCTATTTGTGAAAATGGTGTTTGGATATCAATGTATAATCATGACACCTACCAAAAATTTAGACAGCCTGATATTGTCAAGGTCATAAAAAACCACAGGATTCAACGGTTGGGTCATTTATATAAAACTGAAGACACAAACTCAAGTAAAACAACTCATATTTATCAAACCTATGGGAGCTAGAAAGTGAGGAAGGCCATTAACTAGGTGGCATGATGCTGTTGAGGATGACATTAATATCATACACAGGGAATGAATTGAATTTAATCTACTTCTCATTGATAGCTTATAAACCACAACAGAATAAATGCACTCTTTAAAATTTACTATATTTATTTACCATAGCAACACTCTGGCTTTAGGTTCGCTTAACAGAATTACATCTCAATCACAAGTCAGAATCCACAAAATTGTATCATCTGCAGAATTAGCTAATTCAATGTTCAATTCAATGTTCAAGCTAATACAATGCTCTATTCAAATACTACAATAAATTTTAAAAAATTTAAAATGGTGTATACAGACAATTAAACAAATAAAAAAGAACAGTTTTTCACAGACGATACACAGCCGCTTTCAATTTGCATGCGCTACTCATAAACATTCTTCTCTGTCGGAGACAGACCAACCGCTAGTACTTTCTGCTAATGCAAAACAGGGGAGACTGATGCAGTATTGCCATGAATAGGTATAGATGGTGTAGAGTGATTGAGACAACATTGACCAGCAGTAGGCTGTAGTGCCTCAGAAGAAGAATACACTTTTCCCAGTATATTACACTTTATTTATTTTATTACTTTTACTACAAAGCTTTCTGGCAAAACTTAACTGATGTGAAGACATAGAAATAATAGAAAATCAATATATCAAACTGTTAATCAGGACTAAGCTTCTACAAAACAATATCCAACTCTTATTTTTACTTTACATCAACAATTTTCAGCATTGCACTTCCAGAACACTATTTTTTCATTAATGTTTAATCTCACAATATTAGAATATAAATTAGTTTTCTTCAATATTTTGTAGCTTTGGAAAAAGCTGATAGATTATTTTCATCTTTTGGTAAATACCACAAACTCTGGAAGTTAACATAAGAATTACTGCAAACTTTAGAGAAATTACAAATGATTAAAATATGGTTGCAGCAGGGATGGAGATATTTATTTACAAGTCATTTGTATCTCTCAATTTCAAATAATTAACAATTTTTTTTTTATAAAACTATTATATAGAAGTGAAAAACAGAAATCCAAATTTTATGTTATCCCCATCAGTTGGGAAAATTTACTAAAAGAATTCAATTAATAAGAAATATGAAACATTTTTAACATAACAGATATTCAAAAGCAAAAACACAGTGGAAACTCTTGCTAGCAGACATTAATGGGATCAAAGCTTTTGTCTGTTATGACAGAGTATCTGCTTAATGGGAGTGCATTAGTCTCTGAAGTCTGGGTATTTAGGAACTATTCTTTACCAGAAAGTGTCCATTAGAGTAGTGTGTGTGTTAGCAGAGGTTTAAGAGCAAATAGCTATTGTATAACTGCAGGAAAGATACAAGATTAAATATTATTTTTTCTACAATGAAAGGCTAAACTGTGTTGTGGTCAGACTACACAAAGCATCCACTAAAGTTGAATAACGAAGCTATAATAACTTTAAAACATAAATTATTACTTAATGTATACAATTATAATGCTTAAACATTATGCAGAAACATACAAAAATAATTTATAAATAAAATGCACACAACTGATGTAAAAAATTACCTATACAGACTGTACCCCTGCTGTATTTATTATCCCTACATATAGAACATCGCCGTCCTTCTCTATGTGGTCTGCACTGACATTGACCAGCAGTGTCACACTGTAATGAAGTTGAGCCAGAAGGATCACATTCACATGCTGAAAATTTAAATGCATTTTGAGTGAAGTTTTCCTCAATACATAAAAAAAATATCCATTGTACTGAACAATAAAACAAATTCAAAGCAGAGGTTTGTAACATGGGCATAAAGGTTAAACAAACAGTTAAGATATGAATATCTTGATACTTATTAAATTAGGTTACAAATTAAAACATAATTAAGTATGTTTCAATCAATTTAAAAATGCAAAAAACATTTACATACCCTTACACCCTTCTTCAGAAAAGCCATAATAATATGGTGCACATGAATCACAATGTCGACCAACAACTCCTGGTCTACAGTAACATTGACCAGAACGTATATCACAGGTTTGATTATAAGATCCTACTCTATTACAGTTGCAAGCTGAACAGCCCTGACCACTGTCTATATTCCAGTATCCTTTACGACATTTTTCACATCTACGACCTACCACATTTGCCTTGCAGCGACACTGACCACCAGTTGATTCACATGGATTAGAACTTCTCTCTGGCTGCAGGGTTCCAGGTAAATAACATGTACAACCTAATAAACAAAACACATTAAAAAAAACTTCAATACATATTTAAGCTTACTTACAATAAAATAAAAATTTTCAATACATGTAGTTAGTTAACAGTAAAAATTTATGCTTCCGAAAGTTATGAAGTAGTAATTCTTTTCATAAAACCAGTAAAATTTTAAACAAATAACATTTAAATGCTTAAAAAGCATGCACACATATGCATGAACTTACTTATACAAGGCCAAATTTAATATTAGAAATAAAAATTACAATCCTGTTTCTAAAAATTAAAATTCAAAATGAAGAAAAAGAAGAAAAAGTTCTTTCAGAGTGTAATATGTATTTAATAACAATAAAAATTGATGCTTAAAATGCTGTAAGTCTTAAATTTGGCAACAATGCTCACTTGAACAAAGTTAAATGCATGAAAGGCACAAACAAGATAAACTAATCATTCCTTCAGTTTCAATGTTACATTTATAATTTAAGTAATTCCATATCTAAAATATGAACATATATTACTATTTAATCCTAACTGGTTCCTATATATACAACTAATATAAGAATTAATACTATGTGGTAGTTATTTTACTACACTAGTGCACATCACAACAGATAAGATTTGGTTGTTTCATTATGAGATGGCTCTCTACGTAAAGAAAGAGATCCTCTTGTGGAGGATTTTTTTGAGGGACACTGGTTTGTATTCACATTACACATGAGAAAAATCTATGAAAATATCCATGCAACAGACCCATTTGTGAAGATCTGAACCTGTGCTGAATTACTAGTGTTTTGCAATCTTATCCACTCGGCCATCGGTGAGTTCCACAATAGAGAGAAAACTTATTAAAATTTTTTAAATTTATTTTGATAAAAAAATAGATATGCATGTAAAATTATACTTTGTTTTGGGTATTACACTGGTGTGCAAAAATTAAGGACGAAGTCGAAAAATTAGCATATCAGCTGAACGAAGAGGCAGAGCGGACAGAAAGACCAATCAGGAGATTAAGTAAGGTGATGTACGGTAGCAAATGTGCAGATATGCAGGTAGACGTAATGGGGGAGTGCCTGAGTAGTATAAAGCATGTTGTCGGTGTAAGATCAGTATTTCTGGCAAAGAGATTGCACGCCGTATAGCAGTTAAAATCACACCGAGTTGCTGCCTCAGCGAGAAATGGCGAATAGTCAATCTGTTAGACGACATCTGGATGCTTTTACCCGAGGTCAAATCATTGGGAAGTCGGAGGAAGGCCGCAGTGTGACAAGTGTCGCAGCAGAGTTCGGAATTGCTCACAGCATCGTTTCATGACTTTGGAGACAATTTCAAACTACAGGAACAGCTATTCGGGGGTTTAGTAGTGGTCGTCCACGAGGAACCACACCCGCAGATGACCGGTATATTGCCTTACAGGCCAGAAGAAACAGGCGGCAGACAGCGGGAGAAATCGCTAGACACACGACACAGGCGACTGGACGACCGATATCGCGTTTTACCGTGGCCAGAAGACTGCACGGTGGTGGTCTGTTTGCACGACGCCCTGTACGGTGTGTACCTCTAACGTCTTCCCATCGGAGAAGGCGTTCTCTGTGGTGCCGGGAACACCGGAATTGGAGAGACAATGAATGGGGACGAGTACTCTTTACAGATGAGAGCAGATTTAGTCTGAGTTGCGATTCTAGACACATACACATCTGGACAGAGCGGGGAACACGCAATAACCCCTTCAACATCATCAAAAGGGACTGTTTTGGAGGTCGCGGAGTTCTCGTTCGAGCAGACATAATGCTTGGTAGCCGGACCGACCTTCATATCTCCCAAGGAGGTTCGTCACCTGGGACTGCTATTGTAACGAGGTTCTTCTTCCTTACATGCGTCTTTTCACAAGGGCTATGGGTCCTCAGTTCCTCTTCATGGACGACAACGCTCCACCTCATCGCACAGTTACTGTCGAAGAGCTGTTGGAGAGTGAAGATATTGAACACATGGATTGGTCGGCAAGGTCTCTGGATCTAAATCCCGTCAAGCATGTACGGAACTTACTAGGGAGACCCGTGGCAACACGTAACGTATCGCCAGTAACGATTCCGAAACTGCGATTGGTGCTACAAGAGGAACGAGCAGCAGTGTCTCAACAGCTCATTAACAACCACATATCCACAAATGATGTGAAACCTGCCTAGCAGTCAGGGGAGATCATATCCCCTATTAAAAACCAGATGTTTCTTGATGGACACCCATCACAGGGATGTTTCGGCCTTCAGTTGCATTGCGCTCCATGCTACTTTTTCAATAAAGCTTCTTTTTATCCCTCTGATTTCTCTTTTAGTAAGTGTTGCTTACATTACTCATGTCCTTACGTATTGGGGATCTTATGGTATTAAATGTGTTGATTTGGAAAGCTTTTGTACAAAGTTATATTGAAAAAACCGTCTTGTCCTTAATTTTTGCACACCAGTGTATATCAATCTTTAAACTGAATTGCAGATTTAATTGCTCTTCCAAATTTAAATAAATATCCTACTCCTGACATCACATTCTTCGAGGAGGAAAGAAAATAGTTGTAATATAAATAAACATATTTATTAAGTTTAAATAGAAGTTATTAAATTATATATACTTAAGATAAAAAGGATCTAAAGTAAAATTCATTAACTCTTCCCTTAACTGCATCATTTCAAAAATAATCACTGTCATACGAGTCCTGCATAATGCTAATAGTGAAAGTACATACAAAACACTTCAGCAAGTAAGATTTCAACTTTGGAAACTGAAATTTATAATTAAACAATATGGACTAAATGTGAACCAAAACTAAAGAAGCTTTCATCTTAAAACATGTTGAATTTTTTTTTCAGAATTCCATCTTGCCAACCTGCTTGCTCTCCACTGTTGTACTTTTTTACACCATCGAAATTAACTGTTAAGAAGATGTAACAGAGATGCAAATGCAATGAAAAAGAGGCATGCAAATTATGCCCATTATGATAAGTGTTTCATATTAAGAGTATGCTTCTCAAAAATAAAGAAAATTTAATGTGGCAAATATGACTATCATTTTGAATGCACCAAGTCCCATTGCTCTCTAATTTCTGTTTTCTGTTCTATTATAATATCAATTTCTGAATTATTATATACATTGCTAGAGATTTTGTATTTAATTTGCTATTTTTAGTAGAATTAAAATTAAAATTTTTTTATCTTCCCATGTAAGCCAGCACCTGATGAGTTTTAAGAGAAAGCTATGCCGAAAAAGTAAAACTACAGGAGCACACACATTTAATAAATATATATCTCGTAATTTTAATCTTTTGCTTTCCAGAAACCTCGAGAAAATACCAGAATATTCTCGTGCATGATTAAAAAGCTTATAAAAGCCAGAGGAAAACATCTCAATTCAGTTGTTTACTTAGTGCTGTTATTGATTGTAGTGAATTTGCGAGGAGATCGAATTAGCTTTCTCTGTGTTTTAAATTTTAATACTATTTACCTTTACTAGTTTAAAATATAACTACTGTGAGATAGTGCGATATTGTAAGAATATCTCTGAAGAAATTTCAGCATTTTATCTTATTTCTTGGGATAAGAATAAATTTTATTAACTTTTCATCGACTTGTGCATTCAATCCATTACAAACCCGTATGCATGCTTTTTGGTGTCAGGAGTGGGATTTGAATGCTAATCACAAGAGCGATGGAAGAGCAGTTAAGACAGATGATAGCAGCCTTTGCTGCGTTTAAAGAAGAAATGAAAGCGGGTCAAGAAGAGATGAAAGCTGGTCAAGAATTTGTTAAAGAAGAAATTAAAGCAGGTCAAGAATCTGTTAAGGAAGAGATGAAAGCCATTCAAGCAGGTCAAGCAGAAATGAAAAAGGAAATTACTTGCATAACAGAAAACAAATCTGAGGGTATGGAAGGCAGAACAGATGTGGTTGAAAATAAAGCTGGACAAATTAAAGAAAAATTTCTCCTGTAAAAGACCAAATAGAAGGAAGAGTTTCTGCTGTGGAACAACGAATCGAAGGAAACGTTTTTTTCAACGAAAAGCAGTTCAAACGTTAAAGGCAACAAACTGCTTTCAGCATCAGAGGACATAATTAACCATCATCAGAAGGGATCCTCACCTGGAAATGCCAACGCCCTGTCTGAAAGACCCTGCTCAGAAATCTGCCGAAATCATACTAGGGTCGAAGAGAAACACAAGACTACTGGGTATTCTCCATCCCAGATGTCTATCAGTCATGATCTTCATCTGCCTTCTTATCGCTTGTTTGGTCACCCTCCGGATGCACCTTCATTGCCTGAGAACATCCAAGATCTCCAGGCCAGGTTTGAAGTGATGCACAATTTTGCACGAGAGCGAGTGAACTTGGCAACAGAGAAGATGAAGACCCAATACGATATGAGAGCTACTGGACATCGATTCAATGAAAGAGACAAGGTGTGATTGTGGAATCCGACTCGATGGAACTACAGTCACCTTGGGACCAAAACTACAGTCACCTTGGGATGGTCTGTAGACAGTCCTAAACAGGCTGAACGACGTTGTGGTTTGGATGCGTAAGTCATCGAACTCTAAGCCTAAAGTCATTCATTACAACAGGTTAGCTCCTTGCTATGGCCATAGTATGTAGTGTATATAATTGTAAATAGTAAAAGACCATGGTCCTTTTTGTTTCTAAATTTGACAGTATTTTATTTGTATTTAGCATTTGAAAGCATTTGATTTGTATTTAGTATTTGATCTGTATTTGATTTGTTTTATTTACTTATTGCATTAGTTACTTATTGCAATTATTGTTTATGTTGTTTGTTGTTGTAATGTAATGTTTATTATTGCATTGATGCATTAGATGTAAGTTTGGCTTCCTGTCTAGGGATTGTACTGTCCGGGACGTGCAGTCCTTGGGAAGGGGGCAGTGTCGCGGATTTGTATTTAATTTGCTATTTTTAGCAGAATTATAATTAAAATTGTTTTATTTCTCCGTGTAATGCAGCGCATGACAAGTTTTAAGAGAAAGCTATGCCAAAAGGTAAACTGCAGGAGGATGCACATTTAATAAATTTATATCTCGTAATTTTACTCTTTTTTTTCCAGAAACCTTGAGAAAATACCAGAATGGTCGTCTGCATTATTAAAAAGCTTATAAAAGCCAGAGAAAAACATCTCAATTCAATTGCTTACTTAGTGCTGTTACTGACTTAGTCAATTTGTGGTCAAATCAGATTAGCTTTCCTTGTGTTTTGAATTTGAGTTCTATTTAACTTTTAGTAGTTTAAAATATGACTACTGTGAGATATTGCGATATTGCATGAATACCTCTGAAGAAATTTCAGCATTTTGTCTTATTTATTATAAATTTTATTAATTTTTCATCAACTTGTGCATTCAATCCATTACTAACCCGTATGCATGCAACAATATACAGTACAAAGTCCACGATGTGGACTTGTTGGTACTTCAACTATTCTAGACTTAGGATTTTTCCAGATATTAGGATCCTCAGTTTAATTCTAGTGAGATGTTTAGTTCTAGTGAGATGTTTTTCAGTTTAGTTCTAGTGAGATGACATGCAGAAATTATAAAATTAAGTATATGAAACAGTGATATATGAAAATAATAGTGAAATAATGAAGCATTTATGACCTTAAAGCAATCAAAATTTACCACAGAAACAAAACAACACAACAAAGAAACCTCAATATTTATTCGTTTGCCTGATTAAACATTTCTTATGATACAAGTTGTTTAAGTTGCTTTGATTTTGTGCTAATAAGTTTCCTTTAATTCTATGGATAGACGTAATTTCTTGTTCAGTTACAAAGTTCCACTGTTCAAGTCCTGTATTTCGCAAATTCCCACTAAACTGCCAATAGAAATTTGCTCCTTCTCAACAACTCCTCTGTTACTTTCTTCACTATTAGTTGTGATATTTTCTGGATTTAGAACCACAGTACAGATTTTGACATTTGTTACTTGATTAATGATTGGGGCATTCTCACTGTAATGAAAACTTCTAATAAATAAAGATGATATAGCATCTTTATTTATTATCATTTCTCCAATTTTTCATAATTCCAGTAATTTGAAAATTTCACCTTTTGTTTCCAATATCTGAAAGCTTTCAAATTCATTGCTATCATCATAAAGCTTAGCTAGAGTCTGTTATATGCTGCTGGAAATATATAATGATCTCGTAACTAGTGCCATGTTGTTTGCTACATTTTCTGTTACTTCTATCATGCGCTGAGAAAGTTAGGCTAGAATTATATTACTTTTGTTACTTACACAGTCCAGTCACATTAATGTGACCATCTGTCAAAAGCCAGAATAACCACCTTTCGCAGAGCGGACTGCTGCGAGACGTGCAGGAAGAGAGTCACATAGGTCCCTGAAGGTGTTCTCTGGGATGTTGAGCCATGCCGACTCTAATGCCGTGGCCAGCTGCGCTAGATTACGCGGTTGAGGATCCATGGCGCGAACAACTCGATCGAGATGGTCCCACAGATGCTCGATTGGGTTTAAGTCAGGTGAGTTTGCTGGCCAGGGGAGGACGGTAAACTCATCCTGGTGCTCTTCGAACCACGCACGTACACTGGCAGCTGTATGGCACCTCGCATTGTCCTGCTGGAAGATGCCATCATCCTGAGGAAAAACAATGCGCATGTAGGGGTGAACATGGTCCGCAAGGACAGATGCGTACTTGTATTGATCCATTGTGCCTTCCACAATGATCAGTGAACCTAGAGAATGCCAGGAAAACATTCCCCAGACCATAATGCTCCCGCCTCCAGCTTGGACCGTTCCGGCAATGGTTGCAGGGTGGTTCCTTTCAGAGGTTTCACGCCTTATACGCCAACGTCCATCTGTCCGATGGAGCATAAAACGCGATTCATCCGAAAACGCAACCTGTCGCCACTCAGTGGACGTCCAGCTGCTGTACTGGCGTGCAAATTCTAGCCTTCGCCGTCGATGAACAGCAGTCAGCATAGGTGCACGAACCAGGCGTCTGCTTCGGAGGCCCAGACGCAGCAATGTTCGCTGAATAGTACTTTGGGAGACACTTTTGGTAGCCCCTTGGTTCATTTTGGTGGTCAGTTGCTCAACGGTAGCCCGTCTATCTGCCCGAACGCATCTCCGCAACCGTCGTTCGCCTCTGTCATCTATGGCCCGTGGTGCACCACATTTGCCACGTCGCTGATTTTGGACAGTCCCATTTTGCCATGCACGGTACACTTTTACCACGGCGGCACGCGAACAGTTCACAAACTCAGCCGTTTCGGAAATGCTTCCACCCTTGGCCCGAAAGCCAATGATCATGCCCTTTTGGAAGTGGGATAAATCGCTTCGTTTCTGCATTACGCCAACGATTGAAATGTTTTCCGAAGCCCTCACACACCCTTTATATACGCTCAACTGCACTGTGCTGCCACCTGCCTTCTGTGATTGGTTATTTAACTCTGACATGGAAAGTACGTGGTGGTCACATTAATGTGACTGGAATGTGTATTTTAGTTATTTCTGTTTCCCACATATGCTTAAGGCTGAGTCCAAAATAAATAAATTCCCACATATGCTTATGGCTGAGTCCCAAATAAATAAATACCCATGTATACTTAAGACATCTGAACAACAATCAGTTAGAATTAATTCAAACAGCACAAAATGTAATCTTTTGGCCTATGAATATCATTTACAAAATTCAATTTTTGCATATGGAAAGAAATTTATGTTAAATTTCTTCTTGTCAATACACTCAACACTTCGGTGTGCAGTTAGCTGAAGTCTGTAATATCGCTAAGCATTATGTCAATGTGAAAGGTTACCACGTCTTTTGTATTTAGTCATGAATATTTTAAAAACAATTGTTTGGATATCACTGTATGAGTCATTTTTCAAGCTGCCATGTGCTCTTAGTCATGCAGGGATGAAAGCAAAAAATAATAAATAATGATTCGCCAGGTTGAAGTCAAGGATATAAGTTACTCAATTGGTGTAAAATCAACGACGCTTTGATATAGAATGTTTTGGTTTGAGATATATGCCAAGCAAAAAGGTGGAGCTAAATTACTGATCACATAGATTATGCTAATAAATGATCCTTTCTTCAATATTAGATGTATTTCATTTCGTGCTGATGAGAAATTAAGAATCAGGACTTTCCCCATATTTTATTATGAAAAAATATCAAATACGCATGTGTAAAGCATGTAAAAAAAAAATGAAGTTTTTAAAAAATGTTGCTGGTGGTCCAGATATTAGATCATTTAGGATACTAGATGTTCAGATTTGACTTTGCACTGTATATATTAATATGTAATATTTACAGCTTATTACAATTATACACTCACTAGTAAATTACATACCTCTACACTATAAATACATTTCCTCTTTTGTAATTAATTTGAGCTGCACACTCTTAATTGATTCTTATTATTAGAAAACCAGTTACTTCATACTTCAGTTGATAATGAAAGGATGAGAAAATAAAAATGAGTTCTTAGCTACCAAACTTTTTGGTAGCAAATTTTTTGGATCCAAAATAATTAGCAAGTATTGGGTTAGCCCATAAGTTCTGTTTTCTTTTTTTTTTTAGGTTTCTTTAAAAATAAATAAGAAATGAACAACAAATCAATCAATTATGTATTCTCTCTGTTGGTCTTTGCAACTTCTTCACAGTGTTTAATACCTTGATGGTAAAAATCATCATCTTTGAATAGCTTAAACTGATTTGAGCTATCCTAAGAGGCATTGCTTCTTTGCCATACACTTCATGAAACTGTTCAGTGGCTTTGGCACCCCGATTAAATTCAAAAAACAAGTGTCAAAGATGCTCTTTTTTGTTGACTTAAAACTTTAATGACACAAAAAGAATAAAAAGTGTACCAGAATATAAAATTAAACATACTATTTTGTAGTGCACTTAATTCTCTATCCAATAACATACAACACATTGCCAAAACATTTTATTTTTCATGAAAATTTTCACTTAAAAAATGTGCCAAGACTTATAGGCCAACCCAATAGAAAATTGAGAGTTACTTATTAGTGATATTTTATCAGGACTGAACTCATTACATAAAAATCGCATACAGCTTTGCAATATTAGTTTAATGGTATGCATATAGCAATTCATGTTCTAACTTGAATTTTTTGTTTAACGCGATGGTCTAAAATATCCTGTTAATAATTAAACAATTTTAGTGAAACTAAGCTAAGAATATAGTTTTACTAGTTACAAACAAATGAACCAGGGCAAATATGAATTCAGTGCTAGCAGGTCAAAGATCAAAATGAATAATGAAAGGTGTAATAACAGTTCAATAGTGTATTATAAATTTATGAATAATATTCAATATATGTATGTTAAAAACAAAACAAAGTAAAATTTATATTTTTTCTTGAAAACTGTAAAACTAATTGAAGGAAATAATTAAAGAAAAAGGCAGATTAATAACTTATAACATGATAGATTTAAAGAATACATACGTTTACATCCTCCTTTAGGCACAGCCAAAGCATCTCCATAATATCCTGATAAACATCTCTCACAATTAAATCCAGCAGTATTATAAATGCATTTTAAACACTGACCAGTAGTTCTATGCGAAAGGAAAACAACAAACAATGCATAAACAAATTTATGAATAATAATGAATACACTTTTAAAAAATAACATAATTCACAAATTTTACTCACGTATTACAATTACCAACTGCATTAGGATCAATATTACCAGAGCATTCACATTTCCTGCAAGGCCTGGGAGGTCCAAATCTACCAAGAGGATCCCCAAAGTATCCATCGATACACATGTCACACTGATGACCTTAATAACATTGAAAACTATTACAAACAGTTAATAGGGCTTCAATTAATTGCACACTTTTTAATTTTTATGCTTTTATAGAATGATAAAGTAAAAATTATTATTTCAAATAGTGTTATGGATAAAATTAGCAAATATTTTTAAGATAACATATTAAAATTAATATTCCTTGTATCTAAAGTGTTAAATTTAAATAGAAAATTGAAATCATGAATAATAAATATAAATACTTTGTTTAATCTGAACAAATAGTTATAAGACTTTTATAAATTCCCAAAGAATTCTAAACCAGCTCTGATACCTAATGTGACATTATTGACACCAAGACTAGCCTAGCTCAGGCTCATTCGTACACTGGTTATCATAAATTAAGGAAAAATCACAAAAATAGTGATAAATCCCTCAAAAATAAGCCAAACCATGTAAAATTTGAATATGTTGCCATGTAAAAGTAGCTGAATAAAACTGCAGTATGCAAATTAGTGGCGCTGCACTCGTAATACGTCATCTGTGAGGAGCGTAGAGTGCATGTTTGAGAGCAAGCCCACATATTCCACTGTGATAGTGACATCAAAAATCTGAGATAGCCAATTCGTAACAATGACCTCCAGGCATCATTTGTCTTCAGAACTACGATGGAGAGGCATTGGGAGACTAGAGGCAGGACAAAGTCAAGCAAAAGTGGCCAGATGGCTAAATGTGAGTCCTTCTGTGGTTCATAGACTTTAGAGGCAATTTCAAACCCCAGATTCAGCATCTAGGAGGTTCAGTCAAGAATGGCCAACTGCTACGACAAGTGCCGATGACTGATATTTGACATTATGTGCATGCAGGAATAGAACTGATACTCCGACTCTTCTTAGATCCTCCCTAGCTGCAACCACCGGAAGGTTGATGCCAATGTCAGCTGTGCATAGAAGGCTTCACGAAGGTGGTCTGTATGCGAGGCGACCAGCCATTTGTGTGCCACTCACATCACACCATAGGAGGGACCATTTGCAGTTTGCACGACAACATGTCCACTGGATGCCTGATCAATGGAGGGCTGTTCTCTTCATGGATGAGTCCAGGTTTAGTCTAGAAAGCAACAGTAGGCGTTATTTGATATGGAGAGAACCTCGAACCCGTTATCATCCGTCAAACATCCATGAAAGAAATGCATATAGAAGAGGCAGTGTCTGTGTTTGGGGTGGCATCTATTTGGGTGGATGCACAGACCTCCATGTCTTTCCAAGGGGAACCGTAAATGCTCAGATTTATAGAGATGACATCCTTGATGCTTAGGTGTGCCCATGTGCCGGGGCAATAGGTGATGCTTTCCTGTTACAGAACAACTACGCAAGAGCACACACGACTCGCATCGTAGATGACTGTCTTCAACAGGAAACAATTATGCACATGGAATGGCCAGCTTGATCCCCGGACTCGAGTCCTATCGAACATGTTTGGATGACTAGCCATCGAGAGATCTAGCTGCTCTCAATCCGCCCCCTCAGATGCTTGCAACTGCTTTGCAAGCACAATGGCTCTCACTTCCTATGGAACTGATAGACCGCATAATTGAAAGTATCACACATTGCTGTGTGTGCTGTGTTGCTTCTAGAGGCAATCATATTCCATATTGAAGGTACTTTTCCTGTAGCAAACTGACCCTTCGATTTGTTCATTATATACATGTACTAATTTCTATACTACCATAATTGTCTAGTAATTTCTTTTTATGTTATTTGATACCTTACTATGTGTTGTATATTGTGGATAAGTTTCATAAAATTCTTCATGTAACTTTTTGATTGTAATTGTGATTTTTCCTTAATTTATGATAACCAGTGTAGAAAAGGCAGGCTGATAGTCACATGGGTATGAAGGAAAAGTAAAGGCTATTTGAATTACTAGAAGATGCAGCATGACAAGAAGACCTACTGCAATGCCAAAGAAAGCATTAAAAGCTTTTTGTTACATCTTTTCTTTCATTAAAAATTTGATAATAAGGATTTAATGTTCCATTTTAAATCCTCCTAATAAAAATTATTTTATTCAATTAGAATATTAGAATGCATAGGGTATATTTAAGTCATCAGTTTTATAGCATCAATCACTCCTTCTGTTTTAACATTGCACATCTTTCTCTGCCATTCAGATGCATGAAGAAGTTGTGCTTATTCTAATTCTTCAGCTGATTGGCTGGTTTATTTAATTACAGTAAAACATTTAACAATCTACCTAAACAAAGGGATACTTTCAAGAAGGATTTTCTAAGAGAAAATGGCTTGTATACACATTACACATGGGGAAAACCATAAAAACACCTATGCAACCAGCCTGTTTACTGGGATTCGAAGCTCGGACTGAACTATCAGAGTTCACAACTTTACCGCTCGACTGCTGGTGGGCCTAATTCTTCATTTGCAAGACTTTTTTTCTCAATTCCTGCATAATCATGATCCATGATGTCAACAATGAAGACTATTTTAAGTACTGCTTTTTTCCCATTACATAGGAACTCAAGCAGTCTTCAGTCAAGCAAAACAACATTCTTTCAAACTTCCTTAAACCATTTTCCTAAAACTTTTTTTCATATAGCATCAAAAAACTGTATAAACTATGTGTAATAACGCTGGCTGAAGAAATGATATTGTATTGAAACACACAAAAAACATCAAGTTTTATTTGCACTTCATCAAGATGCAAAGAATGACCAAAAATATTTATCTAACACAAGAACAGCATAAGGTGGCAAATTGGTACTTACGTACTATGACGACTACCTTGGCGACATTTGGAGATAAAAATCTTCATTGGCATTTTTTAGTTTATGTTTATAAATTAAATAAAAGAACTTCATCAAAGCAAATTAATTTAAATTCTTTTAAAAATGAAAGCCCCAATTATAAAAGAACAAAAACTTAAAATACTAAAATCCCGAATATATATATATATATATGTATACATATAAAAAAATGATATACCAAATACGAATAGAAAAAATTAATCTTTTTTTATTTTTACTACTGTAAATGATAATTAACAATTATTAAACTAACTTCTGAATAAGCTTCGGTGAAAGTTACATAAATAAATTATATTTTTGATACATAATATGCGTACAAATTTTTAAAAAATTGAGAGGCATTTAGTGTTAACTTTAAATAACAGATGGCAGCACAATATAGTTAACTTACTTAAAACTGGTTAAAAGAAAATCTTCCTCATTTGAAGGAAGTTGAAAAATGTTGATATCCATGCGGAAAAAATAATCGCAAAAAGTTTCATGTGTTTCACCTAAACGTAATAATCGGCGTAAATGTAGCAAAAAAAGCTGTGGTAATAGCAAATGCGGGACTAGTGCGAGATAATACTCTTTATTTCAGCGCCCTCTATAAGTTATATTAGGGTTAACCTTTTTTTATAGCCGCCCAACCGGTATAGTGGTTAGCGTCGGCGACTGCCGTGCCGAAGGGCTCACGTTCAAATCCCGCTTATAACCAATGTTAGGCTTAACCTGTATAACATACAAAGGTCGCCGGATTTGGCGAGATATCTAGGTAGTCGTCATAATACGTAAGTACCGGCAAATTACTTTCTCCAAACAAGAAACAGAATAAAGCAATGAATAAGTCATGTATAAAGGCAGTTATTAAAGTTATATGCAGTCATCATGGTTTTCAGTTTGAAAATTTTGTGTCTAGGCAAAATAAAATGTGTTGTCACTTGAGGAAAATTCTTGTTTTAAGCCTTATGCGCAAGTGATCCATTGAAATAAATGTACAATCATATCTTGATTATTCAAGATATGGTTATTCTTTTCTTCATTAAATACATTCACAGGTCTCCAGATAGGGTTAATTTATGATAAAAAGGCTCATTCCATTAAAAAATTATTCACAAAAAGGGCTCATTATATTAAAAAGTAAAACTGTGTACTGTTTTCAGGAAATCACAGCAAATTGTTTCCTACCATTTGGCTTTGCCATTTTGCAGATTTTAGTTATCAGATTTAATGTTCTATGTTTTTAACTTCTGGAGAATTAATTCATAAACCAATACACCTATTTGGCTTAAAATTACTACAGGTATTAAATATCTGCAAACTAGAATTAGATAAGTGTTCTTTCAGGCTTGTGCTTTAAGCACTATATATATTTTCTGAAACATTTAAGATGAATTTTATTAGGTATTAAACGGTAATTTGAAGTTTCCAGACTGCACTTTTTTATTTTACTGTAATTTTCTACATTTTATGAAGCCAATGCAAATCTAAATCTGAATTAAACTTACAAAAAATGTAAGCTAACTATATGTGCATATGATCACCAGAGATGGTGATATAAATAACTGATGCTTGAAATCTTAGATAGCTAAACAATAAAACAATATATTCATTTCCATATTCAAAATTTTCACAATTCAAATAAAGTACTGTTTTCAGCTAATATGCAGAATAAAATGTGCAGACTCAAACACATCTCAGAAACTGACTACAAACAAACTCAGATAGGGATAGAAAATAATCTAGAAATAACATTTACTTTTCCCACAACTTAGCAAGTACTGTGACAGTGCAAAGCATAAGATCTTTAATTTACCACCTATGTATACTAGAACAATGCCGATGCTCAGAGTGTTGCTTTTTGGCTATGCATAAGATTTTACAAATTGAGCTATTTTGAAGCAATAAAAAGACATCTTTAAATTCTACTTTTCTAATGTTTTGGTTGGGTACTATTGCATTATTCACCTGATTTTGACAAGAATCACAAAACAAAGTGCTATGTAGTGTGTAATGCCACCATATATCTCAGTGATGGTAATAATGTGCATGGTTTTGAAATTGAAGGGTCACGTTTGTGGTTTCTGTTTGTTGTGATTAGAGTACGGAGTTTTTTTTCTTGTAACTAACTGTGATGCCGCTGAGGAGTTTCTCTTCTAATGACAGAGAAAGTGTTGCATTTTGTTCAGAAATATGGCATTTTGCCTAGTAGAAGTAGAATGTAGGAATGCACATTCCATAACATAAATCTGTGCAATTCTCTGATTTATTTATTAAGTTAAAACAGGTTGATATGTACATGGACAGTAGTGCCAATTTACTCTGCAATGCCTGGAATTATGCAATTCTCTGATTTAGGTTACAACAGTTCATTGTGCACATGGAGAGAGGATCAAGAAAAAAGAAAGTTAAATGTTTATTAGGATGTCTGTTGTGTTTTTAATTTAGCTAGTCTGTTGCTGTTTTGAGTAATTTTGACTGTTCTATCATGGATATTTGTTTTACATAATTATCGATGTTTCCTGCATTTTCTATTTTGCTAACTCTTTGCATTTTTATGTAATTTTCAATTACATAAATTCAATTTAAGCACCACCATTTTTTTAAAATGGCTGTTGGTTTTCATGTGTTAGATTGGATGAAAAATTAGCCACCAATGACTAACTACTTTGTGAGAAGGCTGAGGCAGATAAGCAAGAGTACCTTTGATTATTATAAATTAAAACATACTAAATTTATAACACATTTAAGTGATAATTCTTATGTTTCTTGTAATTAACAAAATATCCTCCTAATGCTATATAATCATTACATAATCATTTTTTCAAACTTTTTTGAATTTTTACATTTTTAAAACTTTTTAAATATTTTTTTAAATTTTTAAAATATTTAATGCTAAATTCTCATTTGAAATGCTGGATTGTAATCTGACGTTTTCGGATCACAATTTTTTTAGATCAGTATAAATTTTAATCTTTAAATGTTTGAAACAGGATTAATATAAATAATTATGGGTAACAATCTCTACATATAATAAAACAAAGAGTCTGTGTGTGTGTGTGTGTGTATGTGTGTGTCTTTCGTTCGTGTTGCGAGTAAGCTAATAGACCCAGGGCCACGAAATTTGGTACATAGGTGTATCTACACAAGAGCCAGTGCACCTCGAAGCGATTTTTTCGAAATTCGAATTCGAATTTTTTTTATTTTATGTTTTGTGACCAAATCGCGTCATTTTGAGACATAATGGGCTACAGGAAAGCGAGATTTCACTCTATACATTTCATTTTTACATCGTCGTGAAGCGTAGACACTTAGCTATTTTACGAACTTAAAATAAATTTCGTATTTCAATAAATCGATTAAATACGAATTTATTTAGGAAGGTGAGCTTAACACCTTTTCAGCGGAATTTTTTTTTAAAAAACTTATTTTAAAAAATGTGCTGTTTATTTTCCTTTGATTTTTGGACACGTTGAACTTTAATCCTTTCGACTCCTTTTAAAAAAAGAATTTTGGAAAAATAATAATATTTTGTATTTTTTTAAAATTTTTTAAATGAAGCTTCCGAATACACTTCTCACATCTCAGATATTTTAAAATGTAGTTTTGGCAACAATTTTCCTTTCTTATTGTTGTTGATAGATTTTTGATGAAATTGCATCATTTTGAATAGTTTCATTCTTTTAAAAATTTCGGTTTGGCAACAATTTTTCATCGTATTTCTTATGTTACTGTTTTTAAGAGACTGAAAAGTTTAAGAAATTAAAAAGTTGTTTCTTTTTGCAACGGTAAATTGTTTAATTACTTTATTAGGATAATTAACATTTGTATCAAGGGATATTGCTTATTTCATTGTAATATTATGTTTTAATTATATATAATTTTAATTATAAAAAAGTTTTGCATGATATTTTTTAATCTGTTTAAGTTCTTAATCTGTTTATACCATTTGAGTTCTTAAGATTTTGCAAAGGGAAGTTGGTTAATTTATTTATTAGGATAATTAATATTTGTATAAAGGGATATTGCTTATTTCGTTGTATGCTTTTTATATGTAATGCATTTTTAACTGAATTTTTTTTCCGTTGTTGTTTGTTTCTTTTTCGATGAAATTGTTCTGCAGAGTAAAATTCTGTGCAGTTTTTAAATTTAATGTTTGGTGTTCTCTTTAGGCATTTTTCTGGTACACTTAAAAACCAGACGAAGGCTGGCCACGCAGCGGCTAGTAAACCATAAAACAAAAACTAAACATTAAAATAATTCAGAATTATGAGGAAACGAAATTTATTAATCAAATATTAATTAAAAAATTAGAACTATAATAAACTTCTGAAAGGTTTCAGATTTTATTTTATGCCTAAACAGGCGTTTTTTGGGCTAAAAATATTTGAAAACAGCATATCTTAAGAATTTCCGATAGACAGACTTGCGTGCTGGAAATAATCCCCCCCTACAGTGTTGCCACTTCTCGTTTTGAGATGAATTAAATTTCGAAAGGAAAAAAGAATTTTTTTAACCTAAATACGGCGGTCACTTAATTACATTTTAAAATGGGATCTTCAAAAATTATCCGTAAAGCTTCTTCATTTAATCAACTGGGTCCTTTTGAACACTTTCACATCATTAATAATTTTTCTTGTTTACATAATGATATTAATATTCCAATCTGGCTGTTCTTAATGCTTTCAAATTTGCATGAAATTAAAAGCGCGATTCTATAACATTTTATTGACCACGCCTCTCGCTTAAAATACTTACTTACGTTAATGTTTATAACACTAAACTGTTGCATAATGTTTAATTTAGAATTCAAATATTCTTTAAGGTTTTGTTTTATTCAGAACTGAATACATTTCCGCAGAAACTACATTTTTCACTCTTCATATGCTGCTGATATTCAACTCTACTCTTATTTTCTACCCGTGCCTACTAAATGATTTGAATCATGCTAAGGCGTGACCTTCGTGAATTTAGTTCTTCCAGTTGGCCGTGGTTAAGGTCGTGTGGAAAGCCTTTTGAGTATGATTTACCGAAATTGGATGACACATATTTTAGTACACTGTAAAAATATACATAGAATTTAAACCCAGTTGATTAAATGAAGAAGCTTTATGAACGATTTCTGAAGATACAATATTAAAATGCAACTAAGTGACCGTCGTGACGTAAGTGAAAAATTATTTTTTCCTTTCGAAAATTAAATCATATTCCCTGACGAGAAATTTCAACACTTTTTTAATTTGGCTACGTGCCAGCTAAACGTCACTGTCGGCTTAGTTTCCTGTTGACTAAATGGCTCGACAGTTCAGTGTCTCGTACCTAAATGCCCTGTCGGCTAACTTTCCGTGTCGACTAAATGTCCTGTCTGCTAACTGTCCCTGTCGGCTAAATGTCCTGTCGGCTAACTGTCCGTGTCGGCTAAATGTCCTGTCGGCTAACTGTCCATGTCGGCTAAATGTCCTGTCGGCTAAATGTCCTGTCGGCTAAATGTCCTGTCGGCTAACTGTCCGTGTCGGCTAACTGTCCGTGTCGGCTAAGTGTCGGTGTCGGCTAAATGTCCTGTCGGCTAAGTGTCCGTGTCGGCTAAATGTCTTGTCGGCTAACTAGTGTCGGTTAAGTGTCTTGTCGGCTAAGTGTCACGGACCCTAAAAAACATCATTAAACTGCATTCGCTAGTGGTCAAAATAAATATTTTCGTTGAAATATGATACCAGAAATTTTTCACGATTACAATACTTCCTTTTTACTTTGTACAAGGAAGTAAAAATAAGGGTACTTACATACTAACACAAACACCTTAGTAGAAGCTGCCAGATTTTCAGAATATGCCAAACCAGCACATAGCCATTTTTCCAGCAACCATTCTCATAACAATCCTTTAGTCAAGCAATGCTGCCATTTTCACGAGTTCTCCCCCCAGTTCCATTGAATTTTATTAACAAATCGTGATATTTTTTGCCTTAAACTTCATTTTAAAATATGAACTTGTGGAATTTGCCAGTGCTGGAAGAAAACTGTGGTAAAATTCCTGTAAGAATGCAGAATTTTGCCATTTTCCAAAGAGAACGATGCGGAAATGTGTTTCCTTGATAGTTATACAAATACCCTGATAGCTCAAACTATAATTAAATAATGTCATAAAATGTATTTTTAATTAAAAATAATAATTAGAATAATTTCTGCAAAATAAACACACCTGTATGACCCAAAGGGCACTTTTGGCATGCAACTTGTCCACCAGGTAACACAACACATGGTCCCTTGTCAGGACATAAGCAAGGCTTGCAATCACCAGATGTTCCCTCTCGAGCATCACCGTAATAAGATTGCGCACATCTTTCACAGTGATTTCCCTCAGTATTATGCAAACATACACATTTTCCTAAGGGAAGAAATCAATATTGTATAAACTATAAACAGGGAAAAAAATGATATCTTTATTATGCTAACCCCTTTTAAGACATTTAAAGTAATTATTAACATATTCATATCTAATATAAAAATAATTTGCACAAAATGCTTAAATCAAGACAAAATCTTCAAAATATATAAATTTAAATATATTTCTTACATTATTCAGCCATAATCTTTACCTTTAAATAATGCCATTTTGGCATTTCTATAAAAAACAAGACATTTATATCTGATCCAAATATCATGCTACAACATGAAAATACAGAACATCCTGCTTATTTCATTTGATGTACGAGTCCAAATGCTGATTTGTCTAATATTAATGCTGGATTTAATTATCAAAACATCAGAGAAATGGAAGTTGATATGCTTGTCAAATAAATATTTATATTAATCACTGATATCTGAATTACTTTTTAAAATCATAGAAATAAAAATTTCATTGCATGAATATTTATGGGCTATTCTTAAGCTCACATTTTCTTTGCTTAAAAGAAAAAGAAGTAATAACTAACACTAAAACAGATAGTATTGCATTCCCCTGTCTTGAAGTTTCAATATGGTATTATATATTTAAAAACTCTTAGCCTTTTTCGTGACAATATAAATAAATAAATACATAAAATAATTACATATAATGGCTAAAGTCAGTCATTTTAAGTTCTCAAATAAACATGATGAATAAGGAAAAACCAAAAAATGAATGAAATATTTTAAACAATAACCTTAGCAAAAAAAAAAAAAAAACATGTGATGGAAAAGATTATTACATATGTCACATCTAAGGATACAAGAATTGTTTAAAATCAGTTAACAAAATTTAATTATTTGATTATTATAAGATCTGTAACAGAATTTACCTGTTTTAGGATCACAAGTTTCAGCATGGTTATGACAAAAGCACTTTACACAACGAGAATATGGACTGTCACCCAATGGATCACGTCGATATCCTGGAGCACAAAATTCACAGGACAATCCAGTATAACCTTCAGGACAGGCACATTGTTCTACCCATGTTGCTTGATAGTTTCCTGGCACGTTACGTGCAGATTCAAGGATGACATCATGAAGATAACCAACACCTAAGTGACATAAGTAGAGAATATATTTATTGGGTAAATAAATGTAAAATTCATTTATTAGTTTCTTAGTTATTAAGAAAGATTGGAAAATATTGTAACAAAGCATAAAATTTAACGGCATTCAAAAGTAAGAAAGTTATCCAGTATGTGGGCTATACAAGACACACAATATGACTTTTTTAACAAAACTTGTAATTTTAAATTAAATTTAAAAAGATGTTACAAGGAGAAACTGGACAAGATACATTATTATTAAACAAATATTTTTTTATCAAAGTAAAAAAATAAAAATAATGCTTATTAAACAACTAAACATACTGTGTAACATAAAAAACATTACAAAGAAAATATAAATACCATCTCTTGAAAATGTAGCCTTAATTTTCACAGCAGTCAGATTGGACAGAATTTTCATGAAGTCAAAAGCACTAACTCTTGGTGTCCAACCAAAATCTGGATGTTCATGGAGACGGAATTTGTAATTTTGAATTTTATGTGAAGGAATGGGATTCCCCTGCTCTGTTATAGGCACACTAACTCGAATACCAGCACCCTCAAGGATTACATCATGTGCACTAATTCGAACATTCTCAGCACCAATTCTCAAAGTGAAACTGAGATAATGATTATATGAAGCTCGTTGATTTCCTAAATAACATTCTGTAAATATATTTTTTATATTAGAGAGGTTATATCAGCAACATAAATCTAAATTATTAATAATAACAGCAACAGTAATAATAGCAAAGAATAAAACATCCAGGTGAAAAAGGGTTTCTCTTTTTTTATTTTTCTCTGAAAATTTCATAGAAGTAACACCTGCATGATCTGTATACAAATAATTCAATAATAACAATGACTATTTACTCATAAGTAGTAATTGAATGAAGTTACAAAAGTGCTCATATCAGGCAGCTGCCAATTTATCCCTTTCCAACAATCAGAATAATTTTACTATGGATATCATCTTAATCTTGGAAGAATTTAATTGTGGACTGTTCATTACCTTACAATTACCAAATCATGTAATCCACGTCGATTCTTTCATGAAAAATTATCAGCACTCTAATAAAAAAGTAACAGAAAATCTAGGAGGGATTGGACTGATATTTATTCTTCTTATCTATTGTGCAATGCATAGCTAGCTATGATGTGGATAAACAAGCTACCACATTTTAGTGTTCCGTTTACAGAAAAGAACCCTATATTCTGTAATTAGTTCAGATATATGCAAAACTAATAAAACAAAATGAAAAAAAGTGTTATACTGCATAAATTTCTTGTTACATATTTAGAGAAAACAATTCTAAAATAAAGTATTTAACTTTGCCAAAAGGTATTATGTAAAGATTAAACAACTTAGATATGTAAAAGTTAGATAGTATAGATAACTTAGAATTACAATTTAAAAATCTATTTGTATATTATTTTTGTCAAAAGTATAAACTATCCTTGATATAATGCATTTATGGTAAGAAAACCTTTCTAATTCAGAAAATAATTTTCTATGTAAGTCTAATCAAACAATGGAATTCAGATACGGGGATTTTAATTTGGATGATTTCATTTAACATAGTAATGCAATTGAAATTTATTTTAACTAGTAAGTTTTAGCTTTTGTGTAATTTTTTACCAGATTCCTGCATAATTTCTTGTAAGTAAAATACATTTAAAAAAGTAAGTAGTTCAAAAATCTTGAAAGAAAATATATTCCAAATGATCTGAAAACTAAATTTTTACTGAGTATAGGAATATAACATAGATTACATAGACATGAGCCTCACCAGACTTGTAGGGTTATTCCCCTAAAAATTATCTTCATAGCAAAATGTTCTATAGAATTAAAATATTTTTAAAAACAAAAAATTGAGAAATATAACCTGGAGCTACGAAATATATGAATTCTCCCCCACGACCTCGAACTTCAATTATTTGAAGGTCTGCATCATAAAGTACAGGCACTGGACGTCCTCTTAAGTCAACAGCTGTCCAACTTTCAGCATCTGGAATGTTACAAAATTATTTGCAGCTGTTCATAAAACATAAATAAATCTTTTTTCATTATTTTAAGAGCATAAATAATATTAAAAACTCCATTCAGTGACATGTTATAACACTTAAAACTGGTAACTAAAGTGAGAGAACTAAGATATCAAGCTTGAAATTAAACTGCAGTTAAACTAGATCCTTCTTGATAAACATTTATTGTAATTAGGCACAAAAGCACGTTTCTTTTTCTTTTGAACAATCAAGGCTGAATTCACACCATTCCAATGAAAGAAAAGATTTTTTTTTAAAAAAAAGCTTATGATGATTAATATATTAGATCAATAATACAATAACATCTGACATTACACTACACTCCAAATCACATATAAGAAAACAGGTAAGAATATATCAGATACATATTTTTCCCCTTTTCTTGCAACTACCAAATTTATTCATATATTTTATCTTTTCCATTTTCAGCATAGAATTTAGAAATTTCTGACTTATCATAACAAAGTACAAATAAATAAACAGGAAAGTATATCATATAATTAAAAGTAATGATATTGAAAGTTAATGCTATCCTTTTTGGATTATGGAATAACGTTATATTAGAATTCTATTCATACATAGTTTTTAATCTGCTCAATTTTTCCACCCTTCAGAAATGAAATAATAATTTTTTCTTCTTGATTTTAAAGACAGCAAGTAAAATTAATACAGAGAAAGGAGCTTAATAAGTAAATAAAATTAATATTTACTATAATTTTTTATTTGTGTATCTGAATGCATGTTCAACTTTTTTTCTGGACCAGATTCACATGTATGCATATATATATGAATGTACACATGTATGTGTGTACACACACACAAATATGCACATATATACAATGCATACATACATACACTTCTGAATGTGGTCCTGATAACAGAGAGCACCGAGAAATCTTTGCAAAGTTCTATAACAAAATTTACATAAAAAAGTGCTTATCATATCATTATTTATCATGGTATAATATGTAGCCAATGATATTAATAAAAATTTTGTTAGCAACAAGATTATATATTTAAGCTCTGTAAAAATTATCCACAGAAAGGAAGGGATATGATGCAGTACTCAGATTTTGCATTATTTACCACAGTACGCATATCCAAATCATACAAAACAGATGCAAGATTTCAGACTAAGAATCTGAAAAATTTTAAACCTTCTTAAGCGATATATTTTGAAAGCAAATTTGGAAAAACTTTGATAAGCAGCCTTAACAAAATTAATTTAATCAGTTCCAGTTAAACTGAAAGTTATAATAACATGCATATTGATTTCTTACAAAATACTGATTTTTCTATTATTTTGTGTTGATAGTTAACATAAATAATGGCACTGTTATTTAAATTAAATGAATAAACATTCTTATGATAGTCTCCCTTTCAAATAATTCTTTACATAATTACAAAAAATGGGGGAGGGAGAGTGAACAGTACTATATATTAATTTAATAAACTTAAGGCTATATTTAATTATATATGATAACAAAGATAGCAACTACAGTCTCAGGAATAATCAAATACTTCAGTATTTGTAGTTTATGTGCTAAATTACACATTCAGCATTACAAATATCTTCATTCTATATGATTAAAAGCTAATAACAACTGTTCACAACAAAAGCAATAAGAACAGCACTGACAGTTTAGGCCCTTCTGGGTCTTAATAGGTTTTGATAGCACAAAAACAAAACTTTTCTCAAAAAATATATTATTTGGATATTCTTTCAGATTTCCACTCTCAAATTTAATTTATTTCATATTACCTATTTCCATAATTTATTTTGAGAAGTAATGAGAATTTTTCAATCAATATAACTGAACAAAATACAGTGACTGACTGTAAGCAAAACAAATTAATACAATCTTGACTAATTCTTTAAGAAAAGAAAGAAAGAATTTGTTGTAACAGAAAAAGTATCATACTTTGATTTCTTCTCTCCATTTCCTACATCAAAATCAATTTACAAATATAAAAATCAATTTTTCTTAACTTATTAGTTTAAAATAAACAAATACTTGATGATTATTAATATTTTTAATTCAAACTTTCACTAACAAAGGCTTACAACAATAAAAGGTTTTAAGAAATATTAAACAGCAAGGAGTAAATTTTGCATAGTTTATTTAAATTCTTAAAACATAATATTTTGATGACACACAAATATGATGACACAATTTCATTAACTAAACACATATTTTAAAAAGTAACACAAGTCATAAAACTTTCCATTTCTTAAACTAAAATTAGCAATACTTACCATTATCAAAATTTGATTCAATCAATTTTTTGTAAAACCCAGGAGCGCTCTGACATTCACTAGAATGCCCATAGCAAAAGCAAGGAACACAACCAAATTCATTTTCCAGCTGAAGGTCAAAATAGCCTCTCTTGCAGCTATAGGTAAAAAAAATTGTCTTTATTATATTGATGAAAAGCATTAAATTTCCTAACTTAGAATACTAAACTTTTAATGTTAAAATAGAAAAATTTCTTAAACCAGAATTCTTTAAACAGAAGATATTCTAAATATCGTATTATATTTTAAAACATGTTATGTATAATGTACCGTTAATTTCAGAGTTTATTTACAGTAAAAGCCCAATTATCTAGCATTCAACTAATCAGAAAGTTCAAGTAACTGGAAATTTAGAGACAGCAATGAACAATAAGTGATGTTTATTTCGAAATGATATGCAGAGTACAGTGTGAGAACAGCATCATCTCAGTAGGCTGTAGTACCATCTTGGATGGTGATACAAGAAGCAACACATTTGGCTACAGAGTCAATAAGGTTACAGATAGTGTCGTGAGGAATGGCTCTCTATTCCCTGTCAACCATTCACCTCAGTTTGTCTTCTGAACATGGCAGTGGCAGGATCTGCAAATGGTGTCCAATCACATCCCGATCTGCAAATGGTGTCCAATCACATCCCAAACTGGATGATTGGTGAGAAATCAGGAGAGATTGGTGGCCAAAAAAGCATCTGTAAACTTTGCAGAGCAAGTTGCCTGACATTAGCTATGTGAGGTCAGTTGTTATCCTGCTGATAAAGGGCTCTGGAACTCCATGAAGGTAGGGGAGTGTTACCGGCTACAGCACATCATCGACGTATTGTTGGGCAATCATAGCATCCTGAATACGAACTAGAGGTGACCTGGAGTCGTATGCAATTGTGCCCAAACCATGATGCCACGTCATCGTGCAGTGGACGTTTCACAATTGCTGCCAGATTGAACATGTCTCCACATCGATGCCACACTCATACGCGGCAACTATCATTGGAGAAACAGAAATGTGATTCATCTGAGAACATGACCCTGTGCCATTCTGTTGTCCACATCACATGAGTCTAGCACCATTGCAGATGTTGGGGTCTACAATGTGGTGCCAATAGCTGTCTTCTTGATGGACACCACGAGTGCAGGCCACTACCCACCAATCAATGGCAAATGGTTCTAGTTGATATGGGAACATCCAGGATTTGAACATATTGCAGAATGGAGGTAGAAATGGCTTGCAATTGTGCCACCGCTTGCCAGCAGATGCATTAATCCAAGCATGCATTTGTCACTCTGGCTGCCCAACCATCCCTCGAACTTGCTACGTTTTCTTGTTCCAATTATGCTGGTGCACTGTAGATGCATCCAGGTGTGTGCCAACTCAGATTTACCTATGGACCAACCTGCCCTTCTCAGTCCATTCACCATGCCCCTCGTAAAATCGTCTGTCTGCTGGAACTGCCCTCCGTTGACAATGGCCTGGTATTCTCTGCTATTACATGAATTCTCTGAGACAAGAACAAATTTTCTATGATGGTTTCTCTAGCAGATATAACAGCATGAAAACTGAACATTCTGCAGGTGACTTCCTTATATCTTCTTCAATGTGCACTGGAGAGCTGTGCATTTCACATCATTCACAGAACTCAGTGACATCCATCTACCCTGAAATTTGCATACTTTTCAGGCCACCCCTTCTTAGTGTTGCATTTTCAATGTCCGATAGTGTAATTTCAATTTTAACATCCCTTCTGAAAAATTAAGCAAATAAGAGACTTATTAAGCCATCAAAAAGCATGCAGGGTACTCTCAAAATTCTGCTAACTTCTAAAATATGAATAGAATTAGACAGCTCTCTTTCAAGAAGACATGCTTTCTCCCTCATCATTGTATCTATCTTGTTGTTCCAAGAATTCATCCTTAGTGGGGAATTCCTATCAAAGAACTTCATGGAAACTGCCTTTAGAACTCCCACTGTAACTATGACACGGAAGCATAGGACAGATTCCAATGTTCACAATAGGCTTTTAGTTTGTCTGTTATGATCATTACGCTTGCCAGTATAGTGAAGGGATGATCACTACACTTCTTTGTTCTATTAAATGTATTTTGGGCAAAAGTTTTAAAATTATTTTTAAAAAAAATAGTATTTAATGCACTTTCCTGTAGATTATTTTTGACAAACAAAATTGTCACCAAACAGTATGATTTAGCACCAATATTATAAAAGCATAATGTCTTAACAGAATCATGAATTTTCATCTTAGTTTTATGCAACAGATTAATTTGACAAGACAGTTTTGTTTTCATAAAGAAAATATAAGTTAACTGTTATTTATCAGCTTCCCAACGCAGTTTGAAAAATGGTTACAATTTGGGATCTCCCTTCTATGGAACAACATGGAGTATCTTCAAAGTTATGGGATCCTAGCATCAAGAAAAATGTGTCTTAATGGGAATGACAGACTTTATTTGAAGATGAATAAACAATGGTGATGATACATGAAAGTTATGATGGGCAATTTAAGTTTTTTTATATACTATATCCATGTCTTGAAACTTATAATTCTAATTAAATAAAGAACAATCTTTTCCGTGTGTAATTTCTGCTACTTATGTATTAACGCAACCAGCTTAGTACAAATCTCCAAATATTCAGAATATGGCACACTCTGGCAACCATGCCCTTAATTATTCTTCTGCTAACCATGTTCATTACAATCCTTCAGTAAAGCAATGCCACCATTTTCATATACATTCTTTTCTGTAGTATTTTAAATTCCAACGGTTTTTATAAAAAAAATTGTAATATTTTTTGCCTTAGTTTTAAAATATGAACTTGTGGGATTTGACAGCAATGGAAGAAACTGCAATAAAATTTTTACAGAAATACAGAATTTTGCTGAAAATTTACTAATGGAACAACAAGGAAACACATTTTCTAGATAGCTACTTTTGCCTAAAGTTGCACAAAGCCAATTCTCCGCAATTCTCTGATTTTTTTTAAGTGAAAATAGTATCAGATAACCCTTATTTAATAATTCAAATGCATATTTTAAAACCACCAACTTGTACTTGATAAGTAACTTTTACTTTTTCATCTGTAAAAAATCACCAAATTGCACCAAGGTGGCTGCATTAATATGTAGTTACCTAATTGCTCATGTTGAAGGCCAACAAAATATGTCAGGTTTTATGTACAAAATACACTTTTTTTTTAAATCTTACATAATTTTAAATATATGCATTTGATACTAAAGCTGTTAACAAAGAAAATGACTGTTTTTATAATTTTAACTGCAATTTTTTTCCTCCATTCACATGGCTTTTCTACTGTGAATTATGTTTTGTATAGGCTGAATTATCCAGAATTCAGCATTTCCTGTGCATTCCAGATAACTGAACTTTACTGTATGAAAATAAAAAGCAATAAAAATGTTATATCTTTATCTACACTATTAAATTAATATCACATGCAGAATTGATAGAGTATAACTAATGTAATCACAATGATTTAAATTATATGTTTCATTTACTTATGTTACTGATTTATTGACATTGAAGCACACTGATATATCTTACCTGTCACACTTTTGTCCAATAACATGTTCCTTGCATGGACAGTACCCTAAAGATGGATCACAACTGGGAGCATCTTGAGCAATACCAGCTAAATTGCATCCACAAGACCTGTTTAAAAAACATATTTAACTTACTAAAGAAACTGAACATTTTTCATGTCTCTAAAATAATATAATCTAATAAAATTTGATATTAAGAAATACAATATGCCAAACATTTTAAATATTGGTTTAAAAAATTTGCTTCATAAAAAAAATGTTTTTTTTAAAATTATTATTCTGTTGGCATTTTAACATAATGAAGTTAAAGATGTGTTAAAAATGCTGAGTGTTAACACTTTTTGTTTTGCTTCCTGAGAAATGAAATGCTAAAAAAACTATTATTTCTACGAATAAACAGCTCTCAGATCAATTTTTCAATACAGTTTTGTATATTATTTACTTTCCTTTTAGAATTTTACAGGAAAAATATCTTAAAGGAATATATATATTTCGATTATCAACTGTAAGAGAGGCACTTTTGGGGGGGGGTCAGATTCTTCTTTCCCTCCAAAAAGAGCTTAAAAAGATTAATGTGAAAAACTGGAATTTTTTAAATCAATCATAGCAATTAATTTCAAATGCAAAATTAAAATTTTAAATATAAAAATAGTGACAGAACTAATGAAATACCATAGAAATACTGCAACTAACAACAGATAACATACACACACATAACAAATAAATAAATAAATAATTAAAGGTAATCTCTGATTATCCGCACCCATATGAAAAGCTAGCAATGCATTTTGGCTTCATTTCATATGCCTTTATGCAACAATTTTATATGGTTTTCAAGTAGATCCATAATCATAGGAAAAGTAGAATTGATTATAACTTCCATTTCAGGAAGAAACTCTGTGTCATGTTATTTTTTATAACTGGTTTAAGGATTTCCATCACAGACAAAAAAAGGGTGATGCCCCTGAAAATTTATGCATCTCTAGAAATTGGCATGAGTCAAATTCAGGAGATTTCGCATGGTTATCAGATTGTTTGAAAGTTTTTTTGCAGAAGAATCCCCTTTAAGTTCACAACAAAAGCTCCCATTAATTTTGCATGAAAATGTTTGAACAATTTTATCATGCATGCAGCACTTTATATCACAACAGATGATGAAACTTTCATATACTGCTATCAGTCTACAGCAAATGGTACTTTGTGCAGTAGATCTTTCCAGAAGAATCTCCAACAAAAGGAAATGCATAGTTCAGAAACAAATGGCTGCTTCATTCATTAGGCAAACATGTCACGTTATGGCATAACTATCAATGATACACACCTGTTTGTTTACCGGCAGTCATGTGAAAGGTTCAGTGAAAAAGGCTTCTGACTAAGAAATAACACCCCAAGCACAGATGGATTAACCATTAAGCAAAATAAGCACATGCTAGGGCATCAGAGAAAGGGGGTACCAGAAAACTTAGAAATTAAAGGAAGGGGCACCATCAAACCTTTGGGTTTTACCATGGAATTTATAGTGTAGCTAAACCAAGACAGAGAGAAAGAATGGAGGAGAAACAAGTATTATACTGTAAACATATAGCAGGGCACCAAAGTATTTTAAGTGCTAAGTTCCTCTAAAAAGTCTTAATCTGGCCCTGACCCAAAGCAATACTGTTGCATAGGCAATAGAGTTTTCTTCACTTCAGACACCAAAGAAATGATTCATCTGAGTTTCAACCCAAGATTTTTTCATGGTAGCAAAGAATACCATTTCTAATTTCTGATGCAGCAGTTGTTGCCTTCATCTAGAGCCCTGAAAATGCACTTTTCGACATATAGAATAACTATACGGGGTGTTCAAATCATTAGGTACGAAACTTCGTAACAAAAAAAACAGTTGAAATTTGAATATGCCGCTTTCGCAAAACGTAGTGAGACATCTAAGGACGAATAGAGCACCTAGGATAGTTGTCTGCATGTGCTAGGCACCCGCATATGACGTAAGAGAGAAGTACACAGTTATGTGTACCATCTGATTGATGCGGCAGTGCGTATGAGGACATCATGGTGTTCACATTGCAGAATTCTACAATTGAGGAGGAGTAAGATGTCACCAGATTTCTGAGTGTGGAAGGGGTTAAACTGGCCAATATTCATCATCGGATGGTGACCATATATGAAGAGTACAGTATGTCCAACAAATCAGTGAGAAAGTGGAGTGCCAGTTATTGTCAAGGCCTGGAGTGTTTGAGTGATGACCCGAGACCAGGCGAGGAACCAGGAAAACAAGGTAATTAGGGCTGAACTCATTGAGAAGGTGAAGGACCAGGTGAGAAGTGACATCTCAGAGGGTTGCTCTTCATCTCAGATGACGAACTGAAGGACACAATGGAGAACTGGCCCCTGTCACAGATACAGGAATTCTGGGAAGAGGGAATCCTTTGGCTCGAGAAACAGTGGGATAGTTGTGCTCAGGTCAGTGGTGATTACTTATAAAAAACTTCAATATATCCATAGTGTGTGCATATTTTGAAAACATAAAATGTTCATATTTTGAGTCTACTATTTTTATCTATTGTTTGTCTAAAAATGTTCAATTTTATTTCAATGTTTAAAGGTATTCACTTTTAGATTCACTATAAATATGAAATGTTTTAGGCAAAATTCGAGCATCCATGGTCAGGTGCTCCTTTTGTTAGCTTTATTACTAATATGTTATGCAGTTAGAATACATTTTAAGGTAACCCTTGTATTACGGCGTAGTTGTTGTTTCATTTATCGCCAACGTGTTGTTTCATTTATGTTAACCGGACTAGTTGAATGTTATAGAAACCCTAGTATGACGTAATTGTTTGCATTATTCCAGGAAATTTGGAATGATGGGATGTTTTGTATGAGTTTTGTGGTGTGTGTTGGTTAGGAAGTATATTGCTTGCTTCATTGTTTAGACAGTAGAATGGCTGAATGTAGCAAGATTAATTTGAAGTTTCTGTACGATTTGGAACAAAAAGGGAAAAGAGCGTTAATTGACTGGTGTGTAAATGAAGGTTTACTTAGTAACCATTATAAGTGTCCTGTATGTAGGAGGGATATGCATTTAGTTGAACGTAAAAACCGTTTAGATGGATTTGAATGGGTTTGTAAGAAGAAAGGTTCAGATGGTCACTATGTGAAGTGTTCAATCAGAAAGGGTACCTGGTTTGAAAAAAGTCATTTGAGTATGATTGATATTTTGACTTTTACATGGCTTTAGGTATACGAAGTGAATTCGAAAATTATCAAGATGGAATTGAATATTAATAATGATAAGATGGTAATGGATTGAAAAAAATTTTTATAGGGATGTGTGCGTGGATATTTGTCTTTGGAAAGTTGAAAAGATTGGGGGTGTGGGAATTGCTGTTGAAATAGATGAAAGCAAATTCGGGAAACAGAAGTATAATAGAGGTAAACGAATGGTGGGAAAGTGGGTGTTTGGTGGAATAGAACGAGGGATGGGAAAGTGTTTTTTCGAAGTGGTTGACGATAGAAGGAAAGAAATTTTATTGGATGTAATTGAACGAAATATTTTACCAGGTACAACTGTTATATCTGACTATTGGAAGTTTTACAATTGTCTTTCTGATAACGGATTTGTTCACCTTTCCGTGAATCATGCTTAGACGTTTAAAGATCCAGAAATGAGAGCTCATATAAATAATATTGAAGGCATGTGGAGTGTTGTGAAAAGAGATTTGCGGCAAAAATGTCATCGACAGTCGGGAACCATGCAGGATATTTTTGACTCTTGCTTTTGTGAATTTATGCAGCAATGCTGATATACAGATTCGAGTTCAGATAATTTTAGGAAGTTTTTGGATGCTGTTAAGGAATTTTGTGTGCCACAGACTGAAGACAAAGTAACTTCTAAATAGAGTAAGTGCATATTTGCTTTTTGTAGTGCTTCAATGTATAACATGTTTTTCCTTTTTTATGTTATTTTATTGTTTGGTTTAAAATGTAGTTTATTGAGATTACGTATTTTTTGTTTGCTTGTACTGTAGAACTGTGTGCTCCTTTGACTTTTTAAGTGAAAATATATCGATGCATACATGGACAAATTCAAGGGAGTGCGTAAAGCATACTTTGGGCAATTCTCTGATGTTTCTTAAGTGAAAATAGGTCGATGTGTACATGGATAAAGTCAAAGGAGTGCAGAATGCCATTTTTGTGCAATTCTCTGATTTTTTTTAAGTGAAACTAGGTCGATGTGTACATGGATACCGAGTTTGTGCAATTCTTTGTCTTGTTATTTTGTCTTTGTGTAGCAACGATTTTGCGCAGTTTGTGCAATTCTCTGATGTTTTTTTAAGTGAAAATAGGTCGATGTGTACATGGGTAAAGTCAAAAGATTGCGCAATGCCATTTTTGTGCAATTCTCTGATTTTTTTTAAGTGAAAATAGGTTGATGTGTACATGGATACCGAGTTTGTGATATTCTTTGTCTTGTTATTTTGGCTTTGTGTAGTGGCGAGTTTTGGCCCGAAGATTGCCGCTACGCAAGCCAAAATAAGAAGTCAAAGAATTGCATAAACTCGGTATCCATGTACCGCCAAGGGGTACCCTAAAGTATATTTTAACCATGCTATGCTTAAGAATTCTGCTGTTAATACAAAATTTGAATTAATATCATCAATTCAAATACATTATTACTATTAGATATTCTTACTTGCAGCCCTGTGCTGTCATGTCATAAAAGTTTGGGGCACATTTTGAGCAAGTTCGAGTTCCAACACCAGGTTTGCATGGACACTGGCCATCTTTTGAACACTGTGCACTAAGGGAACCTTAATAAAATTTACAAGAAAAAAAATGCATGAAAACTGATTTAATTTTGAAAATAAGTTATAGCTGTAACATTTAAAAAAAATTTAATTTAAACCTACATTTTAGGAAAATTCTGATACAAATACATATCTTCCGATTATCCACACCTCAGATATCAACTTTCAAAAGAATTACCTGTTTTTGGCACAATAATAAATAACCCACACATGCACATACCACATCTGTATTTAAGTACACTCATATTTATGTGTTTTATATTTAATAGTAATTTTGCTAAACAGTATCCTCTGGCAGTAAAAATGTAAATATTTGTAACATTTTTTAAAAAATTTTTTGTTTCTTAGAAATGTTTCCTACTATAATTATAGTTTATGAATAGAACAGTAAAGATAGCAAAGTAAATGTTTTTGTCCAGTATCACCAACTTTTCATGAGGGTGCAGATAATCAGAAAGAAAGAAATAAAGTTTAAAATACAATGCAAGCAAAATATAAAAGAGACTCAAATATAAAATACATGTGGAATATAACACAAATAATTCTCTTTTCAGTTTGAGAAGCAGCACTACCTTAAATTTTTAGTTTTAAGATAAACACAGTTTTGAGAAGTTTATACCAGATATGCAAAATTTTATATGAAGGTAGATAGAAAGTAGAATTTAATATTTGGGCAGATATTTAACATTATGTGGTTTCACAGCAATTAAAAATAAAACCATGTATGCAACCATTAAAATTTATTTTTATGGTTGCATACATGAATGAAAAATTTCTGTATGAAAAATTTAATTCGATCTTTTTTTTTCCATCTTTTATATATATCACTTTATCATATGCAAGTTTCCAAGCCTCACTGCATCTCACTGGAGCATTTGATAATGTGAATAATTAAGGTAAAAATTTAAAGAGAACTACAATGAATTCAGAAGTAAAGGAGTTCTTTAAAAATAAAATTAATAAAAACAGTTTAATAATCGATTTATGTGCATATTATACAAAATACCAGAAGTTTTTCTGATTCAGTACTACTTTTTGTTTCAAAGCATTTATTGCAGGTTCCCATGCTAAGCTTTAAGTTCTAAAAGTTAACCATCAGCCTTATGGAAAAAAAAAATCAGAAGGTCTTATATGACTGCAATATGATTGCTTTAATATAAACTACAACGAACTTTTTTTTTTTTTTTTACTATATAACAACTTTTATAATTTTTACCAATAGGATCACAATTGCAGGCAGCACATTCTTTATCTTCTTTTCTTCTGTAATGAAGACTTTTACAACGTTCACAATGAACACCTTCTGTGTTATCTGTACAATTGGTACAACAACCACCACTACCAGTTCTATCAAAAAGTTCTTGATCAAAAACGCATGTGTTTGATTTTCCATTACAGTTACAAGCTAAAAAGGAAGGGGGAAAAAATTAACAGAAACTATTTATTGAACACAAAACAAAATACACACAGAATGAAGGATTCCTAATATTCTGATTCACTTCACTAAATTTTCTAATGATTTTTTAAAATTTTATTTCACAATTAAACACAGATAAAACTTCATCACATTTTCAAAAATTTACAATAATGATAAAATGTTACCTCAACAAATATATTTATTAAATATACCACATTTCTGAACTAAATTACATTGTGGTTAATTTAAATCTGGAAAAATAAATAAATAAATTGTTAACATACCATTAAACCAACATAATCAAACTTGGATCCTTGAATTTTACTTAAAAAAGATATTTTTTCACATGATCATATGGTTTTTTGCTATGCACAAAAAAAGGTTTGTATAACAGTGAACATATAAACTGATTCATGCTATTATTTCACCATTTATTGGTTCATTACTATGGCATTTTGATAATTCATTATATTAAAAACAGCTTTATAAGTCACAGGATGTACGCTTAAATGGGTTATACTAAAATTCTGACAATCCAAGAGACAGATATCTTATACAAGTTTCATGGTAAATCTACAGTGAAAAGTTCATTTCATGTATCTATTAATTTGAAATTGAATTTAGATTCTTGCATCAGATATTATTTGTAACATACAGCATTTACTTTTTTCAACTACAGCATATAATGAAGAGCATTATAATGCAGAAAATTTTTGGTGGCACAAGAATTAGATGACAAACACATATAATGTGCAAGACAAGAATTAAATGTTTTCTCATCTTATTCTTGTTCAGCCAAGAATTTTAAAAGGAAAATTAAATACAGTGAAGATGCAGTTTATGTTTATAAAATGGCCAATTTTGCAGTGTAAGATCACTATAGCAGTAGTTTAAAAAATAAATACAATTTGAAACATAAAAAAGCACAGTTTTGTTTTTGCATTCAAATTCCTGTTTAATACCATAATAATTCAAATTCCTGTTAATTAAAGAGTTTTCAGCTAAATATTTAAGAGAGGACTATTAACTTACAAATTATTTTCCAAAAATTCAAAGTACAAAGTTGGCATGGTTTGTTTAATTATGGGAACATGCATGAAGGCAATCTACCTAAGGGAAGGGATGGCTTTGTGGAGGACTTTCTAAGGGAAACTGGCTCGTATAGGCTGGTTTCTAAGGGAAAAGTTACACATATGGAAAACCTCTAAAACACCTATGCAGACAGCCTGTTCGCCAGGAATCGAACTTCTGACAGAACTCCAGTGTTCAGCATCCTTCCTCTCTGCAAAATAGCCCTTGTATGTTTTGCCATGTTTACCCAGTAGAATGGCATAGTTATCAATTTTTTTTTTCAAAGTATGAATTCACGATAATTAACTATGAAAAAGTGAAGGAATATTTGTTAGCAAATGCAAAAGAGATTAGTAGTGGTATAAACTGAAATATTAAATATGTTTAAAAACTGCTGTCTACACTGAAAATTTTCATTCATTAGATGCAATCTGGCATGTTACTAGCTATCAACTCTCTGTTTCACCTTACAAATCATTCCCCATTTCTGCAAATGCTCTAACAGAAAAAAAAAAAAAAAAAATTCAATTGCAGCAGTAACGAAAAATATTGTACTGTCACTCAAGAATTTAACTTCACAATTGAAGAAAAGCAAACTTAAAAAATGATGTGTTGTCTATAATTATTAGTATATTAATGCAAAACTGAATGCAAGCATTTTTTTTTATGCAAAAAAGTCAAATCATGTTTTAAGTCAATGAAGTTCAAAATTAAAAGTCAATCATGTTCACTTAAGTTAGGCTTCCAAACTCTTTATTATAATGCAAATTTTTTAAAAAAGGCAAACATACATATATTTTGGAATATTTTTTATTGACCATTTTCCCCTTTGATGCACATATAACATAAAATTAATCAACAGCAGCGTTTACTATTTGCCCTTTTTCATTAAATAAATGTGCAACAAGACTTCTCTACTTAAATAATAATAACAGTAATAATAATAATAATAAGGCCATCACTTTTCGGGAAATAGTAAAAACAAATGTCTGATTATTTAAATATTCTCTTAAAGAATTAAAGGTAATTTAATGCCACAGAAATATGGAGGAATAAATATTTTCTCTCTCAATACATGAAAAGTGTGGAGACATCTAAACACCTATACTGATGATAATACACCTAAATGTAGATTAATTTATCACTGTATAGACCACATCGATCGTAAACATTTCGGAATACATAGATTATACACAGTTTATCAATCGAAAATAAACAATATTTTCTTACAGTAACCACGCACGAGTTAAAAAGTGAAAAATATTTAAATCACTTGTTTTGAAAACCGCGAAATGAGAAGTAACATATTGTTGCCAATCAGAACCAAAGTAATTTTTTTAAATTGCATACGTACAAAGGTTGCGAAGGCATGCTTCTGGCATCAAAAATTTTAAAGGTCGACATATTTCATCAACTTTCAAATACTTTAAAGATATTTTAGTCATTCAGATAAAATGCTAACATTAATAAGTTGTACCGCATTTATATTAAGAACATAAACTAGAAAAAAAGAAAAGTTGCATTTCTGAATCGTGACAAACTGAGAAAATTATTTCTGTATTAAAACAATCAGTTTTATCTTCCCAGATAAGTAGCATTATTAAATTAATGCGTTCTGCAATAATTAGAATAATCAATACTTATTGCCTTTAATCTACACGACACATAGAGAAAAATTCATCGTTTTTAGTGAATGTTATAATTCTGAAGTTTTACAGCAGCCGGAAGGCAAAACGCAGATGAAACATTAGGTAATCAAACAATAAATAAATAAACAAGCTAAAATAAAAAATAAAATGAATAGGAACCAAGATATCTAGAAAAATAATGGTGCCTGCATTTAAATGCAAATTCTGTCTTACTTATATTCGTGCCATGGATCAAAACAGTGCAAATAAAAAATATGTCCTATGAATAGAAAAGATTAATAGATTAATTACTTATAGATTTGAAAAAAATTTAACAATCAATGCAGAAAAGGCATTATTCTGCTGTGAGTAGTACGACTAATTTTCTTCTGAATGCATTTATTCAATGCTAACATTTATAGGAAAATTTTTCTCGACGACTTTATCAGGTATTGCTGCGTGCACCAATTAAAGTGATAAACCATCTACAAAAAACAGCGTAGAAACATGTATTATGGCCTGATAGAAATCAAGTAATAGCGTCGGACTCTGACGGGCGGCTAAAATCCGCCGGGAACTGAGGAAATTCAACCAATCAGAAAAGGCTGTTGCGTTGTGCATTTGTTACTTGATAATCAGAAAATAAATGCTACCTGTAATTTTCAGTATTACGGAAAGAAGTGAAACGTTGGAAGAAGCATTTCAGAGAATAATTTTTGCTTTTTGAGATACAACACCGTAAAAAAGACGTCGTGATTCATTAATACACTTTTTGGCTTAAAATTTTATTACACACTTCCCATAAGAATCCTCCGAATTTTACATATTCACTCCGTTGCTTTTCAACAAACGTAAAGTTAGAAAATCATTTGAAATCCAAACGAAAAAGATAAAAATCAGTAAATGTGCCAAAAGTTGCTTACCAGCGGAAAATGAATCAAAAACATACCCTTTAACTGTTGGCATTGAAAATTGGTTGAAAAAAAAACGGTCTCCGGCGGTGGCTATTCTGACTAGTTGAATTTTTCAGTTCCCGGCGGGTTTTAGCCGCCCGTCGGACTTTGGAGACTGTAGTTAAAGTATCTTTCTGCTAAATATGTTATGCAATGGTAATATAATATATAACCCTAAACAGCCGTATACGGGGATATAGAATATTTACATAAATCTACGCTGTTACAGGGTCTTTATCACAGAATTTCCCTGAGGCCATTCTCCCGAGTCCTTCAAAAAGAAATTATTCGACGCAATCGAACCGTTGTCTTTCGTGGATGGAACGGAAAGCAGCGTTTTTCATTCACAGAATCACTATTTAAAGAAAGTCTGAAATTATCAGTTAAGAGTACTTGGACATAGTGACGCAGCTAAGGGTTGGGGCAAAGGGAGACAGTTGTCTCTGGGCGCGGCATCCAGAGGGCGCCAAAGTAGTGTTACAAAATTTTAAAACGAAATGTTTTCTATTCTTGGTAAAGAAGAAGGGAGGCGAAATCTTTAGTTGACTCAGGGAGCTGGAAAACCTTAGCTACGACTTTTCTTGGATACAATTATCTCGGTTGTATTGATGAAGATATTCCATCTTAAGCGCTTTCCACTGGAATAATTAGAAAATGGAAAACAGTATAGTACTTTCGCATAAACAGCATGTTTACAAAACTTTTAATAAGAAGTAGGTCCCTTTTTTTTAGTATAAAGACCGCTCAGCTGTTATGTAACTTTAGCAACGTACTGTTGTCAGCTTTTACGTAATTTTATTTTTATCAGCCACGCTAATGTGTGAAAGCGCCACCTATAGGTGAATTGAATCGCGTATATTAGCAGCGTTAACAAACGGTCTGTAGGTGCTGTATTTACCATGGACCGATTTTTGCCATCAAGACGACTTGACTATTCTCACGCTTAAAAAGCTCTTCTACATTTAGAGCGCGTTTTAAGAATACTGAGCTTCCTGCAAACGCCCAGCTATATCTGATCCGCCTCGAATCTAACGGCCATTACCTACATCTGGTCATCACCTAAATCAGAGGTGTCCACAACTCCGTAGCTCACAGATCATATGCGGGCCAAAGCAAGTATCAGTGACGCCCAAGAAGGCTCAGAAGAAATATTAAGACTCCACCTCGATGATACTTTATTTCTAGTATCTGGGTTCGAGGCTGGCTTTCAACCGGGAAGGGAGGGTTATTTGATGCTACGATTCAAAGCTAAATAAAATGCGTTTTGAGTGGAGTGGCAGTTTCAAATCTTCTTTTGATTTGTGCGTGAAGTGATTATTTTCATTTTCATATATTACTTATGTTTGTACGTATTGACGTTGCTGTTACGAGAAAGAAAAAAATCTATATGTTGAACTCATTATACAGAGTTAGCACAAGTGAATGACCGGATTTTACATATTTACATTTACGAAACTGTTACACATATGACAATAAGTGATAACTATGTTGTTTTCCCACCGTCGATCAATAGATGACAGACAATCGAAGAACACTGGGATTGAAATTTCAAAATGGCGATAATGCTAGAGAAGAATTTTTGCGCGTAAGAAATAAGGATTTTTTCAGCTATTTCTGTGCAGTGTGCATTCCGAAATTGCTATGGAAAGGAAGCACCAAATCACAAGAATATTCTGCGGCGACATAGGCAATTTAAAGATGAACGTTGCTTATGCAAAAAGAAAAGCAGTGGCTCTCTACCATGGTCCTCTCCTCACCGTGGCTCTCATCGTTTCATGAACTTGAAATTCCCCAGGAACGTTTCCCAGGGAATGGAAAATTTTATGAAAAAAATTAAATTTCAAGCCGTATTACCTACAGTTGGCACAACATTTAAGAGAGGACGACTAAACTTGTCGATTTGGCTTTCGTGTTCGCATGCACGAGTAATTGGAAAATGAAGATTTTGGAAATAAACTGATTTTCTCAGATAAAGCTACCTTCCATTTATCAGGAAATATCAAGCGTTATAATGTTAGAACTTAGGGAAGTGAAAATCCCCAACTGCAAAGAGATTCATTAAAAATCAATGTTTTTTGTGCTATGTCATAAACAAAATTGTACGGTCTTTTTTAATTTGCTTAAAAGACGGTAACGGGTAACAATTATCTGGACATATTGCAAATTTGGCTATTTTCACAATTGACAAGAGGACAGCACAAATTTTGCGATTCAAAAGGATGGAGCTACAGCCCACTGTTCTTTGCAATTGAGTGCGTATTTAAACGAGGAGCTTCCACATCGGTGCACTGGAAGTGTGGGTGGCAGTGATTTAGTACTGTTACTCAAATGATCGCCAAGATCCTGGACCTTTCACCATGTAATTTCTTTTTTATGGAGTTAGGTCAAAGTCTCTGTTTATGAACCACCGATGCCGAAAACACTGCAAGAACTTAAAGAAAGCATTTGATGACATTAAGAACCATTGACAGTGTGTGGAACGAACTCGATTACGGATTAGATGCTTGTGGGTTACGAATCAAAGATTTATAACTGCGAAAAGAACTGAGTATATTTCCCCTTAATTTCGTTGACCATTAACTGTAATATATGCAATAGTTTCGAAAATATAAATATTTAAAATCCGGTCATTCATTTGCGCTAACTTTATTAAAAAACATAAATTAATAAAATTTAAATTATTTAAATATGTTTTTACTTTTTTTTGCTTATGTGCCATCATTAATATAAGGCAGTTTCGGCTCGCCATATGGATCAAGTGACTCATTCATATACTTAAAATTTTTCTAAATACGCACTTTCTTACATATAGAACACACATATTGAGCAAATTTGAACCATTTCGGTCAAACCCACAGATTTCATTGCTAGAGGTGAAATTTCAAAAATTCTTTCAGCAGTCAAACCTGAAAAAAACCGGAGACTTTCATCAATGAAAATTATGCAGTTGTGTGATTTACTTATTTTGAAGGTTATAAGCTACCACTGATGTTAGAAATACTTTGTACGGCCCAAAATATCTCGTCTTCATCCAGTGTGGCCAAGGGAAGGTGAAAGGCTGGATACCTCTGATCTAAATATCATTGAGACACAATTATCCACACTTGACTGTATATTTAATCAAGATAGTATATTTGTTATGTAATATGTTTTCTTTTACGATTTGTTTGGGTTCTACTTTTAGCTTATTCTTTGTTCAAATTTCCATAGTTTTTTTGTGCTATAGGCATTTATTTATAAAAAATAATTGCATTTAATGAAATTTTATTCATTGTTTTGCAGTTAGCTTCATCTTTGCTATTCTTCTTCAGTTCTTAACATCAGTACATATTTTAAGAACTTTGCATATGAGTGATATTTGTCCTGAGAAACGGCTGTATGCATGGGTGTTTTCTTAATTTTCGCATGTATAATATAAATGTGAGCTAATTTCTCTTAGAAAGTCCTCTATGAAGAAAACGCTGTCTTTCAGAAGATAGCTAAATGACTTTTGACTAAGCTAACAACAATAAATTGTCATAAAATGTCCAAAATATGAAACACTGAGCACATTAAATAAATAATTGTTTAAAGCAACAATTGTTTTTTCTCCTGATAATTATGGGAATTTTAGGCATAAAGCAAATTTTATTACTTTTTATTACAAAGTATTCTTTGCCAAATATCTTCCATGATTCTTGATTGGCTTGCATTTTTCTTAGTTACATATTTCTCAAACGCGCGTTATGAATAAAAATTTAAATTGTCATGAATAAGATTTTATTCATGGTGCCTAATGTCATTTAAACATTTTTATTATAAATAACATCTATAATCTAGCAGTTGTTAACGAATTGACTGAAGGAAGAGGTTTGCTTGTTACAAAATTTTTTACTGCATTTTTTTCTTAATTTCTTATATACAATTTTTCGTGAGCAAATTTTCTTTTAAAAGGATATAACGTTGAAAAAGTTTACAGGATTTGGCTTACCTGGGTAACATAAATGAACATCAAACCCTAGAAAACTTAAGATCGAATTAGCTTTTCTTCTGAAAAGAACTGCACAGTCTTGGAAACATTTTAAAACAAATCTTTTTATTAAATGAGAACTTCAACGTAAAAGCACGACTCGTACTTGATAAGCTTAGCCACCACTTATGGCAAGGTAACTTCAAGTAACAGTGAATATGAAAAGTTAAACTAAGTTTATAGCCAAAGATTTAAGGCAAAAAGTGATTTAAGGCGAAGTTGGCCACAAGTGCCAAAGTTGGCCAAAGTTTTCAATGGCTTAACAGTTTAAATATCTGCAGCTATAAAGCAACGCAATAATCTCATCAGAGCTAGAGAAACCCAATAACGTGGCCTTGAGAAGCAACACGTTCTGTCATAAAACTTAAAAACGTCGACTTAAATGTACTCAAAATAAATTTGCATTCTGGAACGGAAACGGAAAGGTGAAGTGACAGTAAAGGTCTAAATCAGCGGTTCTCAAGCTTTTCACTAACGCGTACCATCTAAATAAAACATTGAAAAACTTTATTGCCACCACTACATTTTACAATGATTATTTTTCAGTTTCTTAATAGAAATATTAAAAAAAATATATTTTGCCATTTGCACAACCTATTGGCTATTTATATTATTTTAATATGCACACATAAAAATATTAGATTAAAAATTGGTTACCATTCAAATTGTCAAAATTTAAGTTATAATACTTTAATTCTAAAATTTCGTGTGAATTTGGGCCTATGTAAGAGGGATCAATTTCTTTATGTCTGGTTTTATTTCAGTTAATTCTAACCGTAAATTAGGATCCACTCCTAATTTTGTCTTGTATTTATTTTCAACTATAACATACACTGCTGGCCACTGTAAATGCAGCACCCTGAAGGAAGCATGCAAATAACATGAAATTTACAACATGCATTAGCGGAGGTGAGATATGCAAATGATTAGAATTTCAACGCAGACGCACATCACGCGCGCCTGTGGCGCCACTTCAAAGCGCTATTTAAGGCTTGGAGTTTTCGATGATTTCAAGTTCGGCAATTGTGTTTTTCTTGTGCTTTTTTCAAAAAAAAAAGAAAAAAAAAGAAAAAAGGATCAATTATGCCTCGTAGTAAACAGCGATCATCGTTTGATCAAGTATCCGAGTTCGACAGAGGAAGGATAGTGGCCTACTGAGAGTGTGGATTATCTTTCAGGGAAATCGGTAGTCGTGTTGAATGAAACCAAACAACTGTAACGCGGATATGTGACCGTTGGATGCAAGAGGGTACGACGGGCCGACGTGTTCGATCGCATCCACCTCAGTGCACCACTTCACGTGATGACAGGAACATTGTGCGCATGGCAGTGACGGATCGCTCAGTCACATCACGCAGAACCACAGGCGTCTCCGCCACCAATAGTGTGATGAAAGAAGGATGTGGATGGCAGAATGGAATGAAATTATCTTTACTGACGAGTCACGCTTCTGTTTGCAACACCACAATGGTCGGATCCTAGTCTGGAGACACCGTGGAGAGAGGATGCTGAACAGCTGCGTTAAGCACTGCCATACTGCTCCCGCACCGGGTATAATGGTATGGGGCGGTATTGGATATCACTCTCGCACTCCTTTAGTATGCATTGCCGGTACTTTAAACAGCCAGCGCTACATCTCTGAGGTGTTAGAGCCAGTTGTCCTTCCTTACCTTCAGGGCTTGCCCACAACCATATTTCAACAGGAAAATGCGTGACCACATGTAGCATGGATTGTCCAAGGGTTCTTCGCCAATCGCCAGATTGAACTGCTTTCCTGGCCGGCTCGCTCTCTGGATCTTTTGCCGACAAGAATTCTTCGTCAATCGCCAGATTGAATTGCTTCCCTGGCCGGCTCTCCGGATCTTTCGCCGATAGAAAACATGTGGTCTATGGTTGCTGAACTATTGACCCAGATTACATCCTAAGCTGCCACACCAGATCAACTTTGGCAACGTGTGGAAGCTGCTTGGTCTGCTGTACCCCAAGAACACGCCCAAGTCTCTTTGAATCAATGCCGAGGCGTGTGTGGCAGTGAAGTGTGGTGTGGCAGCGGTGGTCTCCAACAATGGCGGTTAGCCGTGTACTACTGATTCTGTAAGGAACCACACTTCACAGAAGTCTATAAATTTAATCATTTAATACCAGGTCAACATGTTATCTACTAAATAAATTTTGTTGTGGTATCTCTTGTCTTTCTTAGTGTTGCAATTTGGGTTGCCAGCAGTGTAGAAGAAAATATTTGCTCACACAAATAGGCAATAAATATTTAATAGCTTTATTTGAAATGCTTTTAAATTCTTTTTTTTTCGGTTCAGCCAAAAGTTGACAAGCGTGTTAGTTTTGAAATCTTCAATTAGAGTTCGATCACAGGAAATTTCTATCAATTGTTCTTTTCCTCTACGAGATAAAATTTCAGGTCATTTGAACAAAATAGAATTCTAATCCAATTTTCTTTTTTAGAATCTTCGGGAAAATACAAGTTGAAATTATTTGTCAATGTAAAACAATAATTTTTAATTTCGGATGCTAATTCTTCGCTTAATTTAAAATTATTTTCGATTAGAAAACATCCTAAAAGTGAAAGCTTAAAGTATTATTATCCAATTCTTTGATTTTTTGCTCGAAGTTTCTTATCATTGCATTTATTTTATCTCTAATGGTAAACAAATCAAAACTTTGTGCTTGAAACCCTAAATGTAATTCATTTTTTACAGACATATCAGCTAAATATGCTAAACGCGCCAACCGTAATTCGCTAAATAAACAATTTTGCAATTCAAATTTTAAATTACAGAGGAAAATATGAATTTCTTATCGAAGTTCAAAAATGCGATTTAAAACTTTGCCTCTGGATAACCACCTTACCTTGGAATGTAACAAAAGCGTTTCATATTCATTTCCCATCTCTTGACATAAAATCGTAAATATTCTTGAATTTAAAGCTCATATTTTAATAAAATTAACAATTTTCACAGCTTGATTCAAAACGATTTTCAGGTTTTCGGGGATTGTTTTGCCTGCTAAAGTTTTACGATGAATGGAGTAGGGAGTAAATTTAGCTTCAAATGTGATTTTCTTTAATTTGAGAAATAACAGCGGAATGTTTTTCCGTTAAAGCTCCGTCACTGCATACGACAATGCACTTATTCCAAGGAATAGCATTCTCAGATATAAAAGTGTCAATTACTTTCATATCTGAGAAAATATATTCTTTTATATTTGAGATTTATGAAAAGTTCATTTCAGTTGCTCTATGATGATGAGATTCACAAAATAAATACTCTTCAGCAATTCATTTATCGTCTTCGAAATGTATGTAAACTAATAATTGAAGACTAAAAATGTTTGTAAATTAATAATTGAACATTGAGTTCGTTATATCAGTACTTTCATCCAGTTGCAATGGGAAATACTCACTGTGTTTTATTTTTTGAATAAACGTTTGTTTTACGGAATTTGCGATTTCCTGAATTCGTCGATTTACTGTATCATTTGATAGCGGATGTTAAGTTCATTAGTCACTTTTTTGTTGAATATGTTAAAACGTTATATTTAGATGCTGGTAATATAAAGATTTTCTCGAATAGTGAGACTGCTCCGTTTTGGAAATTCTTAGGCTTACTAGGTAAATAGCTTCCAAAGTTGTTTGAATTGTCCTTAATTGTTTGAATTCAGCGATAAGTCGCTACACAGTCCACGAGGTTCTTCGACGTTTTATCTTAGATAAGGAGAGAGGAACCCTACAACTTGTTTACTAATTTGAACTCACAATTACCTCTTAAAATATTCTTCAAATTTATCCTTTAAATTGGGCATGCTTAGGTTCAAGAGGTCTTTTAAGAAACGGTGGTTTAATACTTTGACTAGATAAGAATTCCACTGCAAACAACGCATTGGGGTTGAGGGTCCATTTCATCTCCATTCCGAGAAAACCCAAATGATAAATAACTTTTGTTATATTTTCTCTCTATATATTTTTTTCTTTTCTTTTCAATATTCTCAATGCTAGTAGATTGTCCTGGATCTATCACCTATGAATCATCACTTTTCCGCTTAATCAATCCTAACCATTAAAATAATTTTAAATTTTGAAAATGTGAGTTTGCTTTATTATTTTTTCACAAATATTTAAATGAACAATATATTACGAGTTCTTCAAAAAGGAACGACGATATTCTCAAATCGCGTAGAAAAGAAAGGAATACAAAGCAACAGCAAGACAGAGTACTTGCTGTTAAAGATAGCAAAACGATGCAAAAACATTTCCTAGTTGAAATTAGAGCAATATGAGCCCGGAAATGGTGGCGACGTAAAGTGGAGACTTGCCTAAGAAATCGATCATCTCTGAAAGACTTAATGAGATACTATTCTCTTTTTATAGGAACTTATTTTTCTTTCCTTCCAAATACAACAGCCCTTTCTATTACTCTTTTAAAAACATCATTTATGACAAATTTTATTATATCTACGGCTAAAAGGGTATTTGTGAAAACAAAAACAGATTATTTTGCTTAAGTCTATGAGAGGCTATTGGCTTTGAACAAAGCTCAGATCGCATACATTTTACGAGTGTTAGAGAAAAAAAACTTAAACAGAATGTTGGGTATTTACTTTTTGAGTTGAATAGTTAAAAATAATTTGGTTCTTTGCGTACTACCTATTTTTGTCTTATGATAATCGCTGGTCTAAATCATAAAGTAACTGATTATGTAAAATAACAGTAACCTCACAAGTTAATTAATTATTGACGATGGTTAGATGTAAAGCAATGTTTCTAGCAATTAGATTAGAAATGAGGACTTTTTATCAACAGCATCTTGCATTATCAACTTCATTCCAAGTTTCGCAATTAATGGTGCC
>KK122204.1:535256-661019 GCA_000611955.2 Stegodyphus mimosarum
TAGCAGTTCGTCCTATTTGCGAACTCAGGTGAATGGGCTGGCTACTTGGTTTGCTTTATTTTCCCCATACGTAATGTGAACACGAGATGAATCCCTTAGAAAGTCCTCCATGAAGGTATCCCTTCCTTCAGTCAGATAGCTCAGGTGGGATTTGCCATTCTCAAATAAACAAATCAAACTTACTCTTGCAGTTAACTGAGGAATTTCAAATAACATCAAGATTACTACAAACTTAAGCCTCGAACTTCTCATTTATTTCTAAAATGTATATTCTCTAAGCGTAACAGCGAAATTGTTGACTCTACGGACGTTTCCAGCCGTTGTATAAGTCAGTAAATAGAAGAGTGGAGGAGAGATAATTTGTTTCCCTCTGACAAAATTTAAAACAAGAACTAATCAGTTAAAGTAAAACCGCCCTAAGTTGAAACTAAGTTAAATTTCTTACTTCATGTCCAGCGAATCACTGAATTGGATGACATTCTACTGCGAAATTTTCAGAATCTACAGTTACATTATTAAAGATTCAACTAATGGACATTTATTTTAATTCGCAAAATGCACAAATGATATTTTTTCCACTCTATGGATATAACTCATAAATTCTGTATAATGTTTCAACGATGCCATTTTACGCTCTGCATTTTTGTATTACTCTCTCGAAAATTATTTGAAGTAAAAATCTCTTCTTCAAGGAAGATTATTTAATTCCTTATCAGTTTTGTCCATACACCAAAGACTTTATATTCCGACACTGTTTAGAATCGACTATTTTACGATCGATACTATATAGTTTCGATTCTGCACAGAGTTTACACGGCATACGACAGAGTTTAGTTATGAACATATTGTCGACACTATAAAAAGAAATTTAATAATAATTTAATACATTAATTAACGCATATTTTTTTTTTCATATGTGCAAAGTTTTTACAGGTATATGATACTGCGCAGAATCGACACAGGTATGGGATCGGTATGACATAAGGCAGATACTGAAAGACACTGAGTTAAGCTTCTGTATAAACAGCACCCTACAATCTATATAGTGAGATTAGAGTATATAGCTTCAGAGATAAATTTATCATTTAAAACTTGAAACAGAAATTTCAAAAACTTGAAATTAAAAAAAAAATCGAAAATTATACAAAATATTGCAATTTGCAGATTTCAGATTACAGCCTACCGCCTCAATAAGGTTATTATTAAAGTTTCCAAAAGTTAAAAAAAATAATTTAAAAATGTAAAATTATAAGATTTAAGAAAAATCTATAAGCTTTCAGATTTTATATTACGCCCAAAGAGGCATTTTTTTTTTGATTTACACGTGCATACACGTTCAAGAGCATTTGGGCTAATGTCTCTTTGGGCTAAAAATATTTAAAATCATCATATCTTTAGAATTTCCGATAAACAGTCTCACGCACTGGAGATTAAAAATGTTTTCTTTTTTCCGCACAGTGTTGCCATTGCTCGCTTTAAAATCGTTCAGTTTATTAATTAAAAATGAGTTAAAGTGTTATAAAATACGAAATCGATAATAAAATAAATTCCAAATTTCAAATTCGATCAGTTGCACATATTCGGGTGGAGGACTACGTTATTCAAAATCAGATAGCTCTAGATACAGTTGTTTTTTCACAACACGAGAGACATACATGCATTCATGCAGATTCTTTATTATTGAATTTCTATAATATATACTACAGGACAATAATATTTAGTGGCAACACTCCAAAAAGTGATAAAACGCTTTTAGTGATTCTACGCAAACTGCGTTTCGAGATTAATAGCCCTTCTGAGCTAACGCTCCTTTGATCTAAAAATAAACTGATACCTGAGAATGGTATGCAGATTTCAATTTAACTCTTGAAATAACTGTAAGCTAAGCTATCATGATATACGATTAGTTAAAGATTTAGTTCCGCAGAAATTAAAGATACAAAACATAAAATCATACAATTAAAATCATCTGTAGAAAAGGAAAAACCAATTAACTAAATAAATAAATAAATAAAAAGGCTATAATGCTATTTTATCGTAAATTAAGGCCATGTGGAGAAATGTGAACTATTTACATAAAAGTTATTAATTATTACTATAATATAATATTATTAATCTATTCAATTATTCAAGACATAACTGTGTATTTACTTAGAAAACAGAAATTAATAAACACCTTAATGAAGTTTCCTTTGAAGTATTTATAAAAGAATTATATAGAGAGGATTGCAATCTTCACAATACTGCAAAATTTAAATAGCACTACATAATTTTTATGATTAAATATAGATGATAGTTCGGAAGAATCAGAGTTAGAAATTTTTTGATAGGTATCTTATAAGTTATTAGGAAAAAAAAATATTTGTTATATATACGGTAGCATAAGGCAAAGGCAATTTTGTACAAAGTATCATTAAGAAATATATACAAAATAACTTTTAAAAGGATTCATTTCTTACGCTAATATTAGAGCCCATTTATAATATCAAAGTTAAATAAAAGATTATGCATTGTCAATTGGCAACAACATACTCTCAGGCATTTCCTTCTTATTCGTAACAGAGATAGTTAATAATGAAAATTCTAACGCTTCTTCAAGGTATTAACAATAAATATATACTTATCAAGATTATTATTAAAGCAATATATTGTGTGGTAAATTCCAGTTAGCACTTCGAAAAAGCAAATAATGTTATAGAATAAAGTATATTTAAAAAAAGTAAGAAGTACATGATGTACATAATAAATATTTTGCATTCCTGTTTCGACATACCTAGAATCATTTATGAATCAATCATTAAGATATTAAGAGTTCGACTTACCATGCAAAGTGAATTCAAAATCTTGTCTCCCACGTCCATCGCAAAGCGCGATATAAATAAACAAAATGCACAAATACCGAATACACATGATTGGAAACAAAAAATAAGCACAAAACCAATAAATCACATACAATAAAGTCTAAAATATCTGTATCATGAAGATTCGCAAGTATATTCCATTATTTCAGAGCATTCTTCTTCATGTTACCGACTGAATTCATGATCTTTAGTATTCGATGAGGCTACCGCCTTCTAAGAGAGAGAGGCAGAATTACAGCTGTCAAAGCTCCGTTCACACCTGCTGTTTATTTTCTTGACATTATCTTTAATTTTTAAAACGAAACGATTATTATTAATTCATACTCTCATCATGAAGACCAGAAATTATAGAGTAGGTTCAAATACTATTTTAGACCTGTGATTAAAGCAAAAAATAAATAAAACACATGACAGAAGTACGCATGCAAAAAGCAAAGAGCAGACGAAGTAGCCGCCGGTTTTTCTTCCCAGGTAGCTTAAGGTTTACAACAGAATCGAAAAGAAATTCGTCCTACATGACTATTTATGGAGGAGGCCTGGAGCAAAACGCATTAGAAATTTCACAGCAACACCTCCGCACTGTAATTTAAAAATGCAGTGAAGTTCCCTAAGACGACCACCACAGTTTCAGAGATTTTAATTTTTTATTCGAGCGATCGCCTGAACATAACGATTGGCGATACCCAGCCCTCTTTTTTAATTGCATAATAAATAAAATTAAACTGAAAAAAAGAAAGAAAGAAAAGAAAAGAAACTGGTCTCTTTAAGAGTGGTCTTCCTGGGGAGGTGGCTATTACGAGAAGTTTCCCTGTACCTAAATAATAATTAATTGCTTTACTTCGTATAACTATTTTAATATCAGGAGGAGAAAGACAATTAATGTTATTAATCAATGAATTTAATCAAGAATAGGAATAAATTCAGAACAATTAATCGGCTGCTTTCAATATCAAGAATTATACATTAATTAGGTAGCTATATTAAGTGCGAGATAATTCAGAATTTTTTTCTTTTTAGTGAAGGAAGTTTTTCAAGAAAAAAAAAAATCTGAATGGTTTCAGATTTTAAATTACGTCCAAAGGGGCGCTTTTTTAACATTTTGTGTGTTACATTTATTTATTAAATACCACACTCTTCCCACTTAAACCATAAAATTCAGTTCAAAAACAATATCACAAAGTAATTTTAAACTCAGCCTATGTTTAGAATTTCCTATACACAGTCTCACGCGCTGGAGATAAAAATGTTTTTCTATACAACGTTGCGATTGCTCGCTTTGAAATTCCTGAGTTTGTTAATCAAAAATTCGTTAAAGTTTTACAAAATATGAAATCGATAATAAAACAAATTCCAAATTTGCGTTTCCAGATGCCCATACTCGCAGCAGGATTACGTCATTCAAAATTCGATGGCTCTAGGTACCGTCGTTTTATCCCAATGCGAGAAACATACATTCATTTATGCACATTCTTCATTATTTAATTTCTTTAAATATAATACAGGGCTGCAATATTTGGTGGCAACGGTTTGTAAAGGGAACTGACATTTAATATTACACTTTGAAAAAAAAAAAAAACAAAGCAAGTAATGAAGCTGTATATATTAATTAAATGAACACATATATGGCTGCAATAAAATTCAGGCAAAATATAATCCAGCTACATCCTTACAAAAGACATAAAAACAACAGAAACCTTATCTAATTGCCTTTTTAAGAAACTGAAAATTAATGCCTGAAAATTTTGTTTACATAGTCTTTCAGTAAATCAGTGTATTTAGAAATACTGTACTTGAACGGAAATCTCTAAAGTTTTTCATGTTAATTCAATTAATTATTTTTAGTCATAGTAAGATAATAATAATTCTTACCAATTTATAAAGTCAAATTTACGTTTAACATTTTCCTCATTTAATAAAATAATATTCAGCTTTAATTTCACTTTAACCACGATTAATAAAATTAAAAATTAATAACAAAATCTGAAAGCTTTCAGAGTTTATATTACGCTCAAAGGGGAGTTTTTTTAACGTTTTGCGTGTTACTTATTAAATATCATATTCTTCGCATTTAAACCATAAAATTCAATTCAAGAGCAATATCACAAAATATTTAAAAAGAGCATATCTTTAGAATTTTCGATACACAGTCTCGCGGGCTGAAGATTTTTTTTTCCCCAGTACAGCGTTGCCTTGCTCGCTTTGAAATCGTTGAATTTGTTAAACAAAAAGTTGTTAAATTTTACGAAATATGAAACAAATAATAAAACAAATTCCAAATCCCAAACTTGGTCTTCCAGATGCCCATATTTAATTGATTACGTTATTCAAAATTTGATGTCTTTAGGTACCGCTGCTTTTTTCACAGTGCGAGAAACATACATAATTCATGCAGATTCTTCATCATTTAATTTCTTTAGATATAATCCAAGGCTCTAATATTTGGTGGCAACAATTTTAAAAGTGAAACGCCGTTTTCTAGTGGAGGACGAAAAATGCCAAAACGAAATTAATAACCCTTCTGGGAAAATTGCCTCCTTGGGCTTATAATAACAATTATTAAGATATTTTTTAACGAAAAATTATTTTTGATAGATAATTAATTAATTAAACTCATTATTTGTCATGCTAAATAAATTAATTAATTTATTACTTTCATTTTCTAGATTTTCCTTACCTCTAACTTTCAGTTCCCAAATACAGTGAAGAGGTGCTTATGGTTTTCTCGTAAGCTAGTTTCTTGTCCTGGCAAAATAAAAAAAAATATTGCTGTTTGAGAGAGAGAGTTATTGCAAGTATCGTGCGTAAGTGATCATGTGATATATTTGCAAATTTACGTTTTGAATAATTAAGTATCTTTTTTTTTATTAAATAAGTGCACAAATATTCAGATGGCGTTAATTTACGATGAAATAACATTATAGCAAGTCCCCCCCCCCTTGTTATTCGACTTTGCTATTTTGAAGAACTCATTTTAAAAGTTTTGTGTTTTTTTTACGGAAGAAGTGACCAACTCGTAAACTAATAGGCCTATTGTACTGCTCAAAATTATTTCAAATATTGAACTATATGAATATGCATACTAAGAAGATTAGATCAGCTTTAATGGTAAACTTTTCGAAGTGTTAGAGAGTATTATGAAATTTTCAAGATGCAATTTTTTAAAAATATAGTTTATTTTTTATTAGCGTAACTAATTTTTTTGATTTTAGACACTGCTTGCAAATGTTTCAAGATAAACTTTCTAGTACCTAAAAAAGCTACTAAATATTCATTGTAATTGTATATTTCGAGTTTCCATAAACAGTCACAAATAAAATTTAATTTTCTAATTTTTATGCTTACACAAAGTGATTAGTTTTTAATTTTTATTCAGAGCCATGTAAGACATTTATTTATTCTGTTCCTTTCTTTCTTTTTAACCCAAAGGGGCAATTTGACCAGAAGGCCTATTAATTTCGTTTTGGCATTTTGCGTTGCTTCACTATATGCGGTGTTTCACTTTTCAGATTGTTGCCAAGTATTAGAGCCCTACATTATACTTAAAGAAATTAAATAATGAAGAATCTATATGAGCGTATGTATATTTCTCGCACTAGGAAAAAAAACAACAGTACCTAGAGACATCAAATTTTGAAAAAAATGTAGTCCTCCACTCGGATGTGGGCATCTGGAAGCCCAAATCTACTTCATAGTTTGTAAAACTTTAATGAATTTTCCATTAACGAACTTAATGATTTCAAAGCGAGCAATAGTAACACTATACGGGAGAATATATATATATATAAATTTAAAAAGAAAATCTAAAAGGTTTCGGATTTTAAATTAAGCCCAAAGGCATTTTTTTAGCAGTTTGTGTGTTACCTTTATTTGTTAAACATCATGTTCTTCGCACTTAATCCATAAAATCCAGTTCAAGAGCAATATCGCAAAATAATTTTAAATTCAGCATATCTTTAGAACTTCCGATACACAGTCTCACGCGCTGGAGATAAAAATGTTTTTTCTGTACAACGATGACATTGCTCGCTTTGAAATCCCCGAGTTTGCTAATCAAAAATTCGTCAAAGTTCTACAAAATATAAAATTGACAATGAAACAACTTCCAAATTTCAGATTTGGGCTTGCAGATGCCCATATTCACAGTAGGATTACGTCATTAAAATTCGATGACTCTAGGTACCGTCGTTTTATCACAATGCGAGAAACGTACATATATTTATGCAGATTCTTCATTATTTAATTTTTTCAAATATAATACAGGGCGATCATATTTGGTGGCAACAATTTAAAAAGTGAATCGGACATTCAGAGTGGTTCGACGCATCGCAACACGAAAACAATAGTCCTTCAGGGAAAGCCACTTTGGATTAAAAATTTTATATCCAGTGCGCGGGACTGTGCATCGGAAAATTCTAAAGATATGCTCTTTTTTAATTATTTTGGGATATTACTGTTGTATGGAATTTTATGGTTTAAGTGCGAAGAACATGATATTAAATAAATAAAGGTGACACACAAAATGTTAGAAAAACGCCGTAATATAAAATCTGAAAGTCTTCAGATTTTTTCAAAAAAAATTTTATTATTATTATTATTTTTAATTTCTCGCAATCGTTACACAAACTAAAAAGTTAATTTTATAGTATAACCTATCATAAGTGGAAAACGAAAAACGCGTTCCTGATGAGCTTATCTTGATGTCGAAATATGTAGGCCGGTACAGCCGCCCGCAGCGCCTTACTTAGTATGGCTAGGGCGAATAAGGAAGGAATCACCATCCGATTGGCAAAACCTGTTCGTTGCTTTGGCGTAGGCACACGTACGGTGTCGAAACAGTCTCCCGCTATCGGAAAATGAGTGCGGAAGTCAGTATGCAAGGAATAAATCAAGGTGCCATTTATTTGGGGAATGAACTTCCAACGCACTCAGGCTAAAAGTAAGGTAATTTAACTATGCAATGAAAGCGAGGAAAGCCATTTTAGAAATGGAGTTTAGAAAGCTGTATGAAGAAAAACCATTTGCTCGGAATTTTAATGAAGAGGCAGTGTCTCATAGCCTTAAAAGTAACATTTCAAACAGATTAGAGTGTATCTGCTGGCACACACATTTTATTCCAATCTTATTTTTTCTCAAACTGGAAGACAAATATTGCAGCAATAAGCTCAATTCAAAGTGATTATTTTTGATTATAAATATTCTTATTCAACTTTGCTTTGCGTATTTGAAAATACGTTGAATGTGTAAAATAAAAATAAAAAAAATATAAATAAACTTTGAACTCGCAAACATTCTTGTAGAAAGCAGGCACATTCTAAAGCTGATTTATTAAATATCATAGTTCTGATTCTTTCTATAGAGACCAAAAATAAAATTTACAGTAATATTGTGTTCCGTCATATGAGTAAATGAATTTACAAAGCAAAACCTGGAACATCTTTCATCTGAAGAAGAATATTGAACTCAAAAATAGCTTTTTGAGTCCAATATTAGTAACAGTGGCATAGTAAGACGAGAGCAAAGGAGGCGGTCGCCCCCAGCAGCACATTTTTGTGAATGACGTTTCTAGCTTGGAACAATATTTTATAGGGGTTAGTGATGTAGATAATCGAAACACGTAAAAAATAATGAGATTCTGAGTTGCATACTGACATGAATTGAAGGAAAAATATTTTTATTTGAGGTAAAGTGTTCAAAACAAACCACCACGAGATTTCAACAACTACATACACTTACGTCTTTTCCATTCCGTTGAAACTTTTGAATGAAAATTACGATTATTAATTAAATTATGATTATGGTGACGTTAATTAGGAACAATTCCTCGTTAAGAAAGAATTATTTCAAGAGTTTTATAGCTAGCCGAAACGAAACAGGAGCGTGAAAGGGCGGTCCTCTTGAATTTTTGCAATTTATTCTGAAATACAATGTCTAAAACGAATATAGTGTCAAATATTGTAACACTAGTGCGAATTTTTCTAACATTAGCTGTATAAGGTATTTTCTCCCTCCTTACAGCATGACTTCGTGATGTAATTGGAAGCATATTCGAAAGGTCCAGGGTTCGAATCTCGGCGAGGGCACTGTATATTTTTCACGTTTCCTGTTTCAAAATAACCTAATGGCGCCTGAACTAAAAGGCTGTGGACAATAATTCGTCACCACCAGAATTTGGCGAATGGGTCCTTTAATCCTCAGCTGCCATTTAAAAGGGGGAGTATATAAGGTATTTTTTCCCCTCTTCCCATTATGTCTTCGAGGTGCAAAGGGTAGAATCCGCAGCGCGTATTCGTCACGTCCAGTGTCCAGTCCCGACGATGGCAATGCACATTTCCACGTCTCCTGAGTCAAAAATCTTAATGACTATACGCTGCTGGCATGTAAGAGCTGTTGGCTGTGAGAAGAGATTTCTAATTAAAAATCATTCAGAATATATCTTAGAGCTATAAATGTTTAAATTTTGAATATAAGAATTGTAAATTTTTATTTTACATTTAAGAAATTCTGTACTCCCTACACCACATCAATTGGAACAATAAAGTAGACCTACGCGGTGTTGTCCATAGTTTTAGGTGGGGGAACCTGGAAACAAAATAGTAATATAATTGAAATTTTTCTTCAAAAATAAACACAGAATTTAAATTTATTTCCTTACATTTTAAGTGACTTTTTTTTAGTAATTTGTTTCTATATCAAGAAGAGAGTAAAATTAGAGACCGCACCCAGCCTCAAAAGTTCTAGCTTCCCCACTGATTAGAAATATACATCCTACTGCATTAATTTCCCACTTGCTTTCTCTAAGTGCTTTTTAGTATTTCGATGTACTAGCAACCTGCAATATAGAAAAGAGAAGCTTGAGGAAGATGAGCGCATATAATTGGAGCATTGAAAGAAAATACTCATGAATGCATACGTAATTTATTTAAATGATTATATAGCGTACTGTTGATTACTCAGGCTAATGCCAAAGAAGCGGGTCATGGATAATTAAAAAACAGGGATAATCCAACCTATTAGTTTTCATACATATCGTTAAGTGTTTATTTGAAAAAAAAATCAGTAACTTTACTTTGTTTTTTTACAAATATTTAAATATCTGTCGAATTTCACTGTACATTTTTCGGAGTGCTATTTTATAATTATATTCGAATCCAGGTTTGGTCGACGAAAATATATTAACGCAAATTTTAGGCAGCAAAATATCATATTATTTATTTAGATATCTCAGCACCTTAGATATCTCAGTTCGATGTTCCTTAACAGGAAATAAATGCAAAGAAGTGAAGATATTTTAATCTAGTTTAGAATTAGAATTTACGTAAACCTCTCCAGGAATCTAAAAAGGAATTGAAATCTAAAAAGGAATTGAATTTGAAATAAGAAAATAAAAAAAAATCCGAAAGATTTCAGATTTTATATTATGCCCAAACGAGCGTTTTTTTAACGTTTTGTGTGTTACCTTTATTTATTAAATATGATGTTCTTCGCCCTTAAACGACAAAATTCAGTTTAAGAGCAATATCCCAAAATAATTTTAAAATGAGCATATCTTTAGCATTTCCGATACACAGCCTTGCTCGCTGGAGATAAATTTCCTCCCCCCCGTAGTGTTACCATTGCTCGCTTTGAAATCACTGAGTTTGTTAATCAAAAATTCATTAAAGTTTTGAAAAATATGAAATGGATAATAAAACAAATTCCAAATTTGGGTTTCCAGATGCCCATATTTGGGTGGAAACATACTTTATTCAAAATTGCATGCCTTTGGGTACCGTTTTTTATCACAATTCTAGAAACATACACTGGTGTGCAAAAATTAAGGACGAAGTCGAAAAATTAGCATATCAGCTGAACGAAGAGGCAGAGCGGGCAGAAAGACCAATCAGGAGATTAAGCAAGGTGATGTACGGTAGCACATGCGCAGATATGCAGGTAGACGTAATGGGGGAGTGTCTGAGTAGTATAAAGCATGTTGTCGGTGTAAGATCAGTATTTCTGGCAAAGAGATTGCACGCCGTATAGCAGTTAAAATCACACCGAGTTGCTGCCTCAGCGAGAAATGGCGAATAATCAATCTGTTAGACGACATCTGGATGCTTTTACCCGAGGTCGAATAATTGGGAAGTTGGAGGAAGGCCGCAGTGTGACAAGTGTGGCTGCAGAGTTCGGAATTGCTCACAGCATCGTTTCACGACTTTGGAGACAATTTCAAACTACAGGAACAGCTATCCGGGGGTTTAGTAGTGGTCGTCCACGAGGAACCACACCCGCAGATGACCGGTATATTGCCTTACAGGCCAGAAGAAACAGGCGGCAGACAGCGGGAGAAATCGCTAGACACACGACACAGGCGACTGGACGACCGATATCGCGTTTTACCGTGGCCAGAAGACTGCACGGTGGTGGTCTGTTTGCACGACGCCCTGTACGGTGTGTACCTCTAACGCCTGCCCATCGGAGAAGGCGTTCTCTGTGGTGCCGGGAACACCGGAATTGGAGAGACAATGAATGGGGACGAGTACTCTTTACAGATGAGAGCAGATTTAGTCTGAGTTGCGATTCTAGACACATACACATCTGGACAGAGCGGGGAACACGCAATAACCCCTTCAACATCATCAAAAGGGACTGTTTTGGAGGTCGCGGAGTTCTCGTTCGAGCAGACATAATGCTTGGTAGCCGGACCGACCTTCATATCTCCCAAGGAGGTTCGTCACCTGGGACTGCTATTGTAACGAGGTTCTTCTTCCTTACATGCGTCTTTTCACAAGGGCTATGGGTCCTCAGTTCCTCTTCATGGACGACAACGCTCCACCTCATCGCACAGTTACTGTCGGAGAGCTGTTGGAGAGTGAAGATATTGAGCACATGGGTTGGTCGGCAAGGTCTCTGGATCTAAATCCCGTCAAGCATGTACGGAACTTACTAGGGAGACCCGTGGCAGCACGTAACTTATCGCCAGTAACGATTCCGGAACTGCGATTGGTGCTACAAGAGGAACGAGCAACAGTGTCTCAACAGCTCATTAACAACCACATATCCAGCATGCACAAACGATGTGAAACCTGCCTAGCAGTCAGGGGAGATCATATCCCCTATTAAAGACCGGATGTTTCTTGCTGGACACCCATCACAGGGATGTTTCGGCCTTGAGTCGCATTGCGCTCCATGCTACTTTTTCAATAAAGCTTCTTTTTATCCCTCTGATTTCTCTTTTAGTAAGTTACAGTAGTTGCTTACATTAGTTGGTTTTGTTGCTTACATTACTCATGTCCTTACGTATTGGGGATCTTATGGTATTAAATGTGTTGATTTGGAAAGCTTTTGTACAAAGTTATATTGAAAAAACCGTCTCATCCTTAATTTTTGCACACCAGTGTACATACATTTATGCAGGTCTTCATTATTTAATTTCTTTAAATATAATGCAGGGCTCTAAAATTTAGTGACAACAATTGGAAAAGTGAACTGACGTTTATAGTGAACCATAGCAAAATGCGAAAGTGAAATTAATAGCCCTTTTGGGCAAATTTCCCCTTTGCATACTAAGAAGGGGAAAAGTGCCAGAAACGATTCCCCTTTGGGCTAAAAAAAATACCAGATGCAAAAAATAGTCATTAGAAAACTTAGAAAGGGGAAGGGAAGTCTCAATTTGCTGAATTCAAAAATAGCGAAATTCTAGTCTGGTAATTTAAATTTTCTTTAAAAAGTCACTTTTACTTAAATGTGGAAATAATTTCTATAAGAAATATGAACAAAAAAGAAGGGTCTGTGTAATGCTGCGCGTCTAATCACCAAGCAACACTTTACACATTTTATGAAAACAAAAACTCTTTTTGATAGTCTTATGTTAAGTATGTTAAAGACTGCTGAATATTAGCAGTTCTTCCTTGGGTTTGAACTTAAGAGAATGGACTGACTGTATGGTTAGTTTTCGTGGTTTTCCCCATAAATATGAGTAATTTTCTATTAGATAGATAATCCTCATGTGATTTGTCATATTCAAGCAACCTAACCTAATTTTATCGAATGACACTGCACAGACAGGGATGTGCTCTCATTTCACTGTCAGGCGAAGATAATTTTTAATTATCATAACATTTATCATCGCAGTAAGTTAGGGCTGAAATTTTAAATCAGAAATGCCAAATCACTACGAAAGGCCATCGGGAATGAGAAAGAGAACTAAATAAATAAAATAATGATAAATAAATGAATGTTATAATTAGTAATTAAAATCAAATAAAATGTACAAAAATAAATAAATATATTTATAAATGAATCCGAATCAATGATGACTAGAAAAATAGGAAACAGAATTAAAGTAAGGCATCCCAAAAATAAAATGAAATTTACAAAAATACAGGTGGGTAAGTTTGTAGAGACATTAGGTAATTTTTGAAAGTAGGAGAGATGAAAAATAAGCACTGCCTTCGCCGGGACTCGAACCGCGGACTTCTCGAATACGCATTGAGTGCGCTGACTACTACACCACGAAGACTTACGAAGAAGGCAGGAAAAATACCTTATATACTCCCCCTTTTAAATGGAGAGTGAGTATCAGAGAACCCAATCGCCAATATTTTTTCATGCCAAATCCCGGTGGTGAAGAACCACCACCATTTTAGTTCGGGCGCCAGTGTAGAGACATTAGGATATTTCGAAACAGGAGAAGAGACAAATAAGCAACGCCTTCGCCGGGAATCGAACCACGGACCTCTCGGTTACGCGTCGAGCATGCAGACCACTACATCACGAAGGCATGCGAAGAAGGCGGGAGAAATACCTTATAAGTTAATGACAATAAAGTACTATACGCCGAGGATAAAAGAGAAGATTCGAGGTCAAATGAATTACCTCTTTGCTTTGACTTTTAATTCTGTTAAATTCTCGATGGCATGGAATCACAAACATGCCTCTTGTCTCTTATGTATTCAAATTTTCCGGCCTGTTTTGGTCTTCGAAGGAAAATCAGGCATACATTTGGTATCTAATATGAATGTCAGTTTACTAATTACGACAGAAAAGTTTTGCAATAATAACAGAATTTTTTGTTCATCATGTGTGATAAAATACCGAGTTCATCTTATTTGGGGCTCCAGCTCGCTTCGGCTAGATTTATGATTCGGCTTAAGTATCGAGAAGCACCGAAGCCGAGTTCTGATTAGTTCCGGCTGAATATAAACCCTGAAATAAGTAAGTCTCAATAAAATGGGCGTTTTTCTTTCTCGGATAGATGATACTTTTTCATGGACAACAGTACGTGCCCCTTAGCAGTAAGCAAGATAATTTATTAAAGAAATGACAAACAATGAGACTTATAATGAAATATTTAGTTTAAATAAATTACAGATATTTAATCTATACATGTAAAGAAGAAAGTCTGTGTGTATGTTTCTTCGTTAATACACTCACGTTTGTGAAAATTGCAACACCAAGAAGGAATCGTCATAATTGAATGCAATTTAATACACAGTTGAGTGGTAGTGGTACAAATAAATGATTAAATGTTCAAAGCAAACAAACAAGAACAAGAGATCAGAATCAGTATTTTGTGTGGCCACCACGCGCCGCAATAAGTGCTGCTACACGACGTGGCATGGAGTCAAACAAAGTTTGAATGTCTGACTGAGGAAGAGCATTCCATATCGTTTGTACGCGTACCCAAAGTTCGTCTGCAGACGCAACAGGACGAGGATCACGAGCAAGACGCCGACCAATGACATCCCACACATGTTCAATTGGCGACATATCCGGGGAACACGCAGGCCAAGGAAGAAGCTGTACCTGCTGCGCTGCAAAGAAGGATTTAACAATCCGAGCAGTATGAGGGCGGGCATTGTCCTGTTGAAATACAGCGCCTGGCAAGCTTTGAAGGAAGGGAACAGCTTCGGGCTGTAGAACTTCACGGATATACCGGTTGCTGTTCAGATTGCCCACAATTCGTAGCAATTGAGATCGTCTATGATATGCTATGGCGCCCCAGACCATAACTCCGGGTGTTCGTCCACTGTGGCGTTCGATAATGCACTCCGGAAGGTGGCGTTCACCGGCATAGCGTCTGACACGAATGCGGCCATCATGGTACCACAAATTAAAGCGGGATTCGTCAGAAAACACGACATGCTGCCAATCAGCACGCCAGTCTCTATGCTGATTGGCCCATTGTAGCCGCAGGCGGCGATGGTCGTGCGTTAGGGGGATCCTGTATAAAGGAGTCCGTGCGCGCAGTCCACACTGCAGCAGACGTCTACGAATTGATGAAGCACACAATGAAACACCTGTAGCTATTGACCACAGTGCTGCCAATTGTCTAGAGGAAGCTGTACGGTCCGTCCGCGCCATGCGGACCAGGTGTCTATCATCGCGAGCTGACGTCACATTTCGGGGTCCACTCCCGGATTTCCGAGTTGTCCGACACTCGTCCGTCCACTGCTTCCAAACGCGCATCACTGTGCTGCTGTTACGCTGCACACGAGAGGCTACTGCACGATACGACAATCCAGCTTCACGAAGGCCGATGATTCTCCCTCGTTCAAACTCTGCAAGTTGTTCAAATCTCGCTCTCTTTCGTCGACGAGGCATAAGTACAGATTGAGTTAACGTTTACCACTAGCAGATAACCACCGATAACCATACACGCCTCGCTACAGCCGTCTATTTATTCGGATCCATCAGCCGTTCAGAGGGCGCTGCTCAGCATACGCATGCGCTACGGATTTGCAATTCTAATCATTTGCATATCATGCGCTACTTTGCATTTCCTGAAAATTTCAGGAAATGCAAAGTACCATCAGGAAATGATGGAAATGCAAAGTACTCTGAAACACCATGTATACATACATATATATATATATTCGTATGTAATAAAACAGAAAAAAAAAGGTAACACCGTGATGAAAAGGATGAGGCAAATAAATATTGATGGCATAGAACACAGATCCATATTGAAGAGGAAGAACTCTGTGTAGAATGTTAAAATACTGAATCCCTAATGACTACAAAACTTGACAGTTGAGGCAGCTTAAATTTCACTTTATTTCAATTCTCATTTGTGGCCACAATTTATTTGGCACTCTTAATTGTAATTGATGACTACAAAACTTGACAGTTGAGGCAGCTTAAATTTCACTTTATTTCAATTCTCATTTGTGGCCACAATTTATTTGGCACTCTTAATCGTGCCTATTCAAGAGCATGTAAACAAGACTATGTCTGCATCGTCCTATGTATATGATGTATGAACACTGGCACAGTTTGCCCAGGTATAATTCTCTTAAAACTTGAATAAATGCCGTCTGGTCTGCCACCCACCCTGATTGTGGGGACCTGGTAGCAGATGGCTTCTGGAAGCAGAGGCTTTAATCTGTGTAAGGCAGGCATATTAGTCAGCCAGGTAATGGAGCCTCTGTCTTCTGGTCTACAGCTCACTCGCGTAAGTCCTTCATGGTGTTGCAATTTTCACAAACGTGAGTGTAACTCAGTTACTACTATAGCTATCGTCACCAGACTTTCTACAATTCTTTTCTGGATCCTGCAAAAGGTTGACGTCCCCTTTTTTCGAAAAAAAAAGTAGCTAAAATCAGAGATATGAATTAAAAACTCGGAAAAACGATAATTTTCGCCCTCATTTTTCCGAGTGGCAACAGTCTTGCAAGCTGGAGATGAAAATCTGCATTATTTCGAAAGTTGTTGCCAATGCTCGCTTTCAAAACCTAGAATTTGTTAATAAAAAATTTCGGAGTTTTACAGCGAAATAAAAATAGCATTTGCCAAAGATTAAATACATTATTCTCAATTCCAAAATTTCGTGGGAAGCCATTTCCACTATTCCCATCTTCGTGCGACTTTAATCAGCCGATATATTAATTAAAAACTCTGAAAACACTAATTTTCGCACTCATTTTTCCGAGTGGTAACAATCTCGCGCGTTGGAGACAAAAAAAAAAAATGCTTTATTTCAAAAAGTGTTGCTACTGATCGCTTTCAAATTGTAGAGTTTGTTAATGAAAAATTTGTAAGTTTTACAAATTCTATACATATAAGGAAGAATGTCTGTTTGCTTGTTCGCGTTATTGATTTCTGATCTATTATGATAAATGTTTTGCCGCATTTAATGGACTAAAATTGAATACAGGTGAAACATTGAATGGAACTTGAGCTTTTACGACCATTTGATTAGTAACACGAAAGTCATTAAAAACTGCGTGCCATTGTTGCTGATATAATGACAAAGAATTAGTTTATTTTTCTACCGAAATTTCTGTGTGGGTTCCATATCGCATCAGACTAAAAAATGTATGACTATGAATCATATTTTTTGCATTGTTATTAGAGAAGGATTGCAGCGGTATCGTTCTCTTTGTTGTTAGGTACGTTACTCTCAATCTAACTTAACTGGCATCGGGTACTTCCGCTACTTTAATATAAATTTTAAAGTAAAGTTTTCTTTTCTAAATTCTTGTTCCTAATTTTAAAAATCATTGCAGAATTTTTCCTATTTTTCCTCTTTACAGTTCAAATACTACATGCTTGGGAAATATGTCTGAAATATTATATCTGAAAAGAAGTTATTTTTGTTAACACTGGCTGATAATTTTTCAATGCTTTTCAATAGTAGAAATTACTAGTTTACTTTACTAGTACTTGAAATGAGAAATCTATGCGAAACGGCAAGCTGCTTATCAAACAGGGGTGCTACAAGGCTATTCAAAGGGTGAAAAATTCGTTTTAAATAAAGCATGAAGTAAAATTTGTTGTGACATATGATTTGTAAATTTAATGCAATATACTTTTTAAATTTTTTTATATAGTATTACAGTTACGTATTTCTACATTTAAATGCGGAAATGAATTGCGATATATTATCCGCATTACATATATCATTCCTTTTTATTGCCATATATTATTCCTTTTTATTTCGAAAACAAGGCCGTTTGAAATGATTTCTCTCTAGCAGCTTAGGATAACCTGAGTTCTTCTAAGTTTTTCTGTAAAGAGGGCTTTTCTTTTTCTTGTGAGACGGTTAACCGTTTTCCTTGTAATCAAGTTTGATTTAAAAATTTTGTTTACAGCGTGGTGTGACTTAAAGGCAAAATTCTAAAAATAAAAAATCTGATGTGTACACCACATGACTTCCTGTACGGAATATTAAATTATACGCATTTTTTCTTGCATTTTATTTAAACTTATTGGATTGAATTAAATCTAATTCGTCGATAGTGCATAAACCACAGTAGAGTAAATGCACTCGTTAAAGTTCATTATATTTTTTTACCATAGCGACACTCTGGCGCTAGGTTCACTTAACAGCGTTACATCTCATTCATTTTATAACTCAGAAAGCCCAAAAATTGTGTATATTATTTGGAGAATTATCTAATCGTTGCCACATGTTCTATTCAAATAAAATAATAAATGTAAAACGATGTATAAAAGAAATCAAACAAACAAATAATAATAATAAAAAGAAAGAGTTTTTCACAGACGATTCAGTAATTCTCATTCAATTAATTCAATTCTCACTTCGCGACTAAGCAAAAATACATTAAAAACTCAAAATATCTATATCAAAAATTACGAAGTAAATCTTAAACACTTATTTCCTCGAATAAATTCCAGAATGGATTAAGCATGATTTAATTCGCAATAATAAAAGAAGGCGTTATCTTCGTTGTTGCGAAGCTTAGTTTCTCTAGATTGGCAACAAATACAATATTCTCCTAACTTTCAAATGTAAACAAATATGTCCGCCATGACAAAAATGATTAGGCTTAGTCGCACTTAAATAACTTTTAAATTGTTAATAATTCTACAAAATTGCAGGCAGATTTACTAAAGGCATAAAAATCTTAACCAGAAGATAAGAACAGCATAATTCAATAATTTTTAGAGCAAAAAATGAAGAATTTACCAACATATAAGAATAAAAAATTTGAGCTCACTGAGTCGAGTAACAGACTGGTTATATATATATACATACATAAATTTACGTACTTTTGGTGCGACCGATTGGAACCAAAATAGGAGGTGCACATCCATATGCCATAGCACTCCTATACACAAAATTTTAATGTTCTGAGGCTACTCGTTTTTGAGTTATGCGAGATACATATATACATACGTACGCACAGACGCCATGAAAAAAATCTCTTCAGAATCCATTTTAAATCAGCTTTATAATTTTTTTTTTTTGGAAAAAGAGTCCTTTATTGTGTTCTAACGCAGGAATGACACTCAAAAACATCGTTAAATTGCATTCGATAGCGGTCAAAATAGATATTTTCGTTAAAATGTGATTACCGAAATTTTTCGCGATTAGAATACTTCCCTTTTATTTCGTACAAGGAAGTAAAAAGCACTATTTTGAGAACAGACATTAAACTTGTTAAGCAGCCGGATTGTGGCTTTACAGCATAACTTAACGGTTTTTTGTAACTCCTTTCCACTGTAAAACTCGACTTAAAAACACGATGCACCCAAAAGGAATTATCTGATTCTAACCAAATTTCGTAAGCGAAAGCGTTTCTATCACAGTGCCAATAAAAAATTAAATGTTGGAGACCATTAAATAAATAGCCGTAACAACAGAGTGTGAGCTGACCATCTCAACGGTGTTTGAAAGTGAAATAATTCCAACATTAGGCCATAATTTAGATTTAAATTTAGTTCCGTCTACTCACTTCGAGTGTACCAATGTCTCGCAGATTGATTTGGTTTACATTAGGAGTACAAGTTATCAGCTGGGAGAGAACGTACGATCAACCAAAAGAAAAAGGTAGTTAAATCGGAAAGATCTCTGAACATTTGAGTCCACGATGCTGGGAGGAATGTTTGAACAACGGCGGAGCACAACGTCGAGAAGGCAGCGGCCGGTTTAAGGAGACAACAGAACAGAGCGATTATGAAAGCAGCTCTGTAGCGCACAGATTTATCATTATGAACTATCTGGCCTGTGACCTGGACACCAGTGAAAGCAAGGGCTACTGGTAAGTGACTTAGAGAAAGGGGTCTGCTCTCAAGACGCTCATTGCGCCTACTGCCCCTTAGCTATGCATAAGCGCATTTGTTTGACTTCAGATCTCACTGATTGGAGTAGAATTATGTTCAGCGATTAGTCCTGCTTCAAAATGAATTTCCAACTTTGGTAATCCGCTAACTGGAATCATTGACAAGTAGGATAGCGTAAGGGCCAGAGAGAGTAAGGGCAAGTGCTTAAGGGCCAGAGATAGACCAACATGTTATTGATGTATTCGCTCTATTCAGCTGAGTTTCCTGAATAAAAGTTTCAATTCCTCTGAAATTGTAGTCAGTTGTTTTTCCATGCATGTACACCACATTGAATTTTAAAACTTTTCGAATAACTCTGCGTCGCTTTTGTGTTAAATGTATTTGCGTAATGGAAATTAACTGTCTGATTTACTTAATCCCTTATAGATTTTTATGCAGCATAATTTTAATTTTCAGAACCGAATGCCACCTAATCTATTTCCTTTTGGTGCTAATCTGCATCCGAAGGAAAAAATATATTATTTCTTTTATGGGTGTACATTTATAAGGATGAGTAATTCAAGCGTTGCTTACTTATCTTGAAAAGGAAAAAAGAAGGCGAAAAGAAAGAAGATTTTTAAACGATACATTTTGCACAATAACAACAATGACGCCTATCCCCTAGAAGGAGTATTTAAAGATAGACACGTCTGCAGGAATTTTGAGTTTCACTTGAATATGAACAGGAGTTTTACATTTTCTGATTAAGGAAGATTCAAATGATTTCATCTTTACGATTTGACTTCAGTTATGCCCTTTATAGTTTTCCGCTGTATACGGGGTCAGTCATGTATCAGGAAAATGCGTAGAAATTATGCAAAGATTATTAAGTTTTTGAAACAGGAAATATGAAGACTCAAGTTCTTGCCTGTAAGCCAGCCACTTATCTTCCATCTATCAAATGGGAAATATCACTCGCTATGCAACTATTCAGTTTTTTGAAGCTAGGAAACAAAAACAAAGTCAACTATTTCCTCTCCGGGATTTGAACCACGGATCTCTCGGTTGGCAGCTGAACGTACTGCTCATTTATATCACAAGCTGTAATGTGAATAATAGAGACATTTCTTTACAACTGAAGAAAGACAGCAGAGACGCTTCTAAAGTTTTTTTTTCTTTAACTAGGCGCCACCATAAATGTCAGGGAATTTATCTCGGATTTAAACTTTTAGGAGACTCCTAGTTAAAACTCCTAAGAGGCATCCTGATCGCGAACTGTTAGATCTCTCGTGATCAGGATTAACTGGCAAAAAAATTATGCCAATTTTTGCTTAAGTATTCAAAATGAATGATCCGATCTCGATGAGGTCATGTGAATGACTGCTGACAAGGCTTCTGTCTAAGTGATCTGTTCACGTGCATTTTTCATGCATGATCTTCTAATGCCCTTGCCTTTTTAGTTAGAAAACAGTTTATGGTTGCAAATTTCTTAGCTAAAATTAAGCTTAATTATCTAAGTATATTATTAGGCAACAAAGTTTCTTTGTGTGCATTTATAGTGAAGATTGATAATTAAATAAATCACACAACTTATCGTATTTATAACATGCTTCTGCAAAGTTCAGATTCTTCTATATATAAGATGAGAATGTCTAAAAAAGAATTGAAAAATGGGACTTTAAAGGATCTCATGCATTTAAAAATATTTTTCGATATAATTAAATTTTTCTTATGATTTCCTGTATTTTATGAATAATTATATGGTTTTAGAATTAAGAATGTAATGATAAAAATAATGAGAATAATAGACACTTACGCCGACATTCATTTGCGTTCGTCGGGGAAGCAGGTTGCCAAGGTCGTTCGTTGTAAGCTTCTAAACATCTCTCGCAATTGACTCCAGCAGTGTAGTGTTCGCAGCGGCAAACAAGTCGCATGATTCCAGTGACATTATCAGGAGAAGGTATGCATGCACTCGCATGACCATAGCAACGGCATCTAGAATTAAGTGTATTCAATGGAAAGAAATTTATGTTAAAATAACAAGCAAAGAATTCGAAATATGTAGCTATTTTAATGCATTGATTTTTGATTTATTTTCCTATTTATGAACGTGATTTAATTCACTAAGAATCATAATACCATTTCTTGCCGCTATAACGAGTATGAAGTGTGAGATATAATAATAGCCTATTACGATAAGAATGCAAATATGATAGAGGGCTGAATATGAAATGCATGCTACATTAAATAGTAAAGCAATCGAAAATTGCCATCGTAAATGATTAAAAACTTTCCGTGTTGTTATTTCCAGAACATCAGGAAGTGTTTAAACTTCGCCAGTACCAAACAACGTTGCCAAAATCTTGAATCAAGTAGCAAGGGAAGATGGCATCTCATATTAGACACTTGAGAACATTCTTAAGTACAAATTTTCAAGTTACGGAAATTGCATTACATGCAGCAACTGATTCCTGACGACCATTACAGAAGTATAAAATTTACAGAAATGTCGCTGACATGATGATTGTTCCAGCTGTTTGACAATATTCTGTGATGAGATGAAATAATTTCACAGTATAATAATACATAATTTTCTTTATGTACGATGGCGTTCTTCCCCCGATGTTTACGTATAGCTGTCTGATTATTCTCAGAGCGCTGGGTTGGCAGATGTGAAGTCAGTGGTATAACGATACTTTTTTCTTTTTTTCGGCGAGGGGGGGAGCAGACTGTTAGCTTGGCTAAAGAGATGAGAAAGAGAAAAACCTGTGATTTGTATAAACTGGAACCAATAATCTCCATTGTAACTGCCAATGTTTTCAGTCTTAAAGCAAAATTCACTCATTTAATACAAAAAGACATTTGTAGTCCTCCTAAAAGTTGCCTCCTAGACGAGAAAGTAACTAGTTACTATGATTGCGGTAAAGACCAGGGTTAGAATCCTGGATAAGGCAGACATGTGAATTATCTGTCCCTTCGCAGGAAGCAATGGTGACTCACCTACTACGTGTCTGCATAATAAAGAGACCACCGGCTCCGGCGTTAGTAACGGCCAACGTCTGTAAACGGCTAAATATCACCATTAAAAAAAATAGTGAACGCACCAAGCATACCCATTAAATAGCATAAATAAAAGCAGTTGTTATATTAACGAAACTGTAGAGGGAGCTTCGACATTCACTAAGTTAATAGCATAATTTTTATTGTCTCTAGGGTCTAAAATGGTTGGAATGGAATGACAGATTAAACTAATGTTATAAAAAATTAAAAAAAAAGCTTTTGCTTTAAAAATAAAGTTATTAAATATTTTATGAAATATCTTTATACTAGCTGGATTCAACAAAATTACACTAATTAAAATCATTATATTCTTTGTTGCTTAAAATATGATTTTAGGCGGTTAGCCATGCAAGCGGCTAGTAACAATAATGATAATTATAACAAAACAACAATAATTTTCCAATTAATGGTTTATGTGCAACATTTTTCAGAAATTAGATTGGATGGGAAATAAAAGATATGCCACAAAGGAATGACTTTTAAGGATGGCATGAGAGTTAACGAAGACTGACAACATATGCTGTTAGACTTTGGTTTCGAGTCCCAAGCATCGTATTTGTGTGAGTGTAATATGTTTCTGGAAAGGGGCACTTAAAATCTGCCAACACGAAAGTCATTTCAAGAAGTTGGTGGCAAGTTAAGAGCACTCACATGGTACTAAACTTCAATGCTCTGCGATGCTGTGGCCCAAAGCTAAGAGGTTAGGTAAGTAGCTTTCATGTATTTTGACTATCCAACCGAATTCGTATGGGAGACGAATTCGAAAAGCATTTCTTCTAAGTATTATTTGAGCTCATTCATAATATGCATGCACTTTTTAGGGTTCTATATTGCAATAAATGTATTGAAAATATTGCAGACTATGAATACATGATTTTATTTTCATTATTTTTTCAAATTCACAAACTTAGGCATTCAGTATTCTGCGTAAGGGAAAATATTACTTCTTGTCATAAAAATCTCTGTGAAAACAGTAGAGATTATTTCTAGCTAACTATGGAACCCACTTGATTTCAATTAAATGGCAAAAAATAATGCGTATTATTTAGCCACAATTCTTTATGAAACTATCCGTTTCATGCAAAGTGGTTTATTTTACATCTTCCGGTTCATCTTCTTCAGGAGGTGGGTTTAAATGAATTAACCTGTTTTTTACAAAAACACAAATTTGCACAATTTAAAAATTTTCAATCAATTAAATTCAAAACAAATGATGAAAGCGCAAATATTTTGTTTTTAATTTAGTTAATTGGAGATTTTTAAATTGTGTAAATTTGTCATCTTATCAGTACAGAAACAGGCTAATTCATTTATTTCTCTTGAAACACTAACTTCGATGAAGATGAATCAGAAAATTCCTTTTTATTGCACGTAATTTTTGCACTTCTTGTTCATCGGATTTGTAAACTAGACTCCCTTACTGTTTACTCGTTTACTGAGTTTTCACAGTAGTGTATTGCTTTTGCAAAATTATTTATTTATTTTTTACCAATTCTTCTACAATTGATTTTTTTCTGGAATATGATTTGTTTAATTTTATGTTACTCGAAATTTCAATTATTCGAATTCTTTGTCTGCTTCCTTCCGTTATGACTTTTCTCAGTTCAATTACAAAAGAAGGTTAATACATACCTAGCACCCACTGAAAGGTCACTAATGGCATAATAATAAGACTTCAGCACAAGAGGATCTTCAAAAATTTCGTCTCCAAATGTATTCATTTTGTCTAGTGTAATACGTATTGCAGTGGCAGTGACCCATTCCTGCAAAATAAACAATTTGCTTAAGTATAATATATATAACTGCAACATATTTTTAAAGTTTCATAATTATGCCTTGAAATTATTAAGAATAATTTTTTATCCGCTTATTTAACTCTGTAAGAAATTTTACAATCTTGCATAATTTTTTAACAAATATTAAAAATTTAGTGAAATTTTACGATAGTCTATTAAAATATTTACAGAATTCAGCATCGTATTTTCGGAGAGACCTTTTATAATTTATTGACTTCAAAGCTAAAAATGCAACATTGCAGGGTGCATTTGATCTGCCAGTATATCGAGGTATCCGATGGCTGTTTATTTACCCTCGAGGGCAATACTTCCGTGTCAGCAGAACGTGCTCCATATCATGATACTCCCACCAGACTCTTGCACGGGACGAGTAAGGCAAGATGAATTCATGGTTTCATGGGGTTCTTGCCAAATTCGACGTCTTCCATCAGTGCAAAATAAGGTGCAGCGTGATTCATTAGACCCCGTTTCTAATTCTCAACCATGCGTTCATATCCTCTACAACTCTCTGCTCATAGTTGGGGCTGAAATCTGTTGAAATCTGCTCCTAGTTGGGGCTGGAAGAGCCTTGGTTGACGATCTGTGTCACTTGAAGCACAGTAGAATCCCTGTTCTGTCGTACTGTTCGTCGGAGACGGACGCCGATCACTCTCTTGGAAAACTGTGCTCGAACCACAGTTACGTCTTCTAGAGGACTGTGGGTTCTGATTTCTACTTTTGGAAACCTTTGATATGGGGGCTTTTAAGAACTCAGTGAGCTTTGCTGTCTTCGAAATGGAGGTCCCTGGTAGACCTGCACCAACAATAAGCCCTTTCCCAAATGTTAAGAGATCTGTCGTTTTCCCCATTTTACGTCATGAAAAGTACTCTTACAGCTTACTTATATTACATTTTACCACGTGTAACCCACGTCATAAAAAATTGCCTGCGTTATCCTTAGCAGGCATTCAAATGAAAATTTCAAAGAGGCCAGTGTCTGTATTAAACATTGGCTAGTGTGTGTATTAAAAACCAAAAACTGTACAAATACAGTAATAGCACTGTAAGGATTTTTTTTCTTCTCACTGTTTGCTTTCGTAGTATAATTAGGAGCACGTCTGGTTATCATGGAAGGTCCGGATTTCAAATCCCAGCTAGCGCGTTGCTCATTTTTCATGTTTCCTGCACCAAAATAAACCTAATGTCTCTACAACATGACTACAGAAGCAAGTAATGCAGGAAGTAAATTTTCATTAGAAACAATTCGAGACAGTATGGCAAGTCGACGAGCACTCAGTTTCGTATTTAAAAACAGGTTTGATACTTAAAAGCGGAGATAAGCTTGTTGAACATATGGCATACTTTACATCTTTCTTGCCCAAACGTTAATGTTGGGTAAGTGACAAATCACGAGTTTCTTCATACTCTGAAACATTTACATGCTGATTCCTCAGCCATGTTATTCAAACGAAGAGTCTTCCAACTTTCATATTTTCCAAAAAATAAGTGAAAATACCTTTACTCGTGCGAAGAAATTTTCAATTAAGATTATCATAGTTTTCAGTCGGGTCCCCTTGATAGTTTTGGCGATTTTTATTGCACTGAGAATGGCGCCAAGAAGCAATGTTTCCAAGATCGCTATCACCCAAAAATATACCGAAAGCATATGTTACAAAAAGAACAAAAGTACTCATTTCGTGTGTTCTTGGCTACATCTCATCGTCAGTGTCGGATAAAAGATAAAAGTTTATAATTGGGTGCCCCTTGGTTTTTTTGGGGATTTGTTTTTTATGCCAAGATCGGCGCCAAGAAGGCACAATTTCAAGATGGCTGCTACACAAAACCAAAATAAGAAGTCAAAGAATTGCACAAACTCGGAGTCCATGCGCACATCCATCTATTTCCACTTAAAAAAGTCAGAGAATTGCACAAACTGCCTTGACTTTGTCCGTGTACACATTGATCTATTTTCACTTAAAAAAATCGGGAAGCTAAAACCAAGTAGAAACTGTCGAGGTAACCAGAAATGGGGTTTTATCGCCAAAATTGAACAAAATTTATAGCCATTCGAAGGGCACCCAATTCTACATTAGAGCCTGGATAACTGCTGTACATACACAATGCAAATCACATAGTCCCGGAACGGATCGTTGTACCAATTAATTAGAATCACCCGGCTCAAAATATGGTCAAAACTCAAAATATGTGATTTGTAGTACGTGATACACGTACCAAAAATCACGTAACCCTCGATCACCAAACTAGCACCAATCCGATTAAACTTAGGAAAAATATTGGCACCTAACAAAAGAATGGTTACCATAACACTGGGGAAACAAAGTCCATTCTGGTTTACCAGAAAACCGGTACCATCGTCGATATTCGGCGCCAAATCAAAGGGCACACTTTCCTGCACTAGAACTAAAATATTACGGCTAGAAAATAAGTTTTTGACTTGAATTGTGTTAGAGGATGATTATTTTGAGAACTAAGTAGAATTTCTTAAACGCGTTTTTGAGCAGATAGGCTCACCATCTGTCAGTCCATTCCCCATATGCGATATAATACTTTCACATCAAAAATCGTATTCAAGTTACCTGCTAAGTTAGACCATGCTGTAGTTTATGCTGGAGGAATTTTCTTCATTAATTTAATTAGTCTAGCTAGCACAGAAGAAGTAAAAAATCTCTTGTTTTCCAGACTAATTTGCTCTATTATTCAGAACAAAGCAATGAAAGTTTTATTTTGTTTTTCCTTCAAGAATGATTTTTTTAACCATTTGTGACTTTTCAGTACTTTTTACAGATTTTAACGAATTCTATGTGCTACTTACCTTATTAAAATTTAAAAAATAATTTAAATTTAAAACAAAATACTTATGCTAGAGTATTAAAACTTCTAATTTAGAAAAGAATTCACGTTAGAATACAAAGAAATGTCACGTATTATAGAAAAAAAAATAAATTTTCTGAAAAAGACTCTATGCTATTGTATACATTTCGTACCTGGAGTTCAGTACTGTTTGCAAAATCATATTTTCCGGGTCGACCTTCTAAAGTACTAAAAAGCACTGTGCCTCCGGTGAGTGGTGATATATCGCTGAACTCAGATGTGCACAAAGGTTGTGTTTCATTTTCTCTGGTAAAATATCCGCCATCAGGGAGATTATATGTTTCGTTGCATGTAGCACTGTAATACTGATACGGTGTCCAGCTAGAATCAGAACTGGTGCGTTTGTAGATGGCGAAACTCTCAGGGCGGCTGCTGTAGAATCTGATACGGATGTATGAAATATCGAAAGATTTACCTGCAAAACACATGAACGATTCAAGTCAAATAAAGTTAAATGGAAAACGAAAACACGATGGAGCCATAAATTTAAGTTTAAACATAGGAAAGTTCAGTGGAAAACAGAATATATTGTACTAAAAATTGCTTGTGTGTGTGCTGTTTTCGCTATGTAAGGCAATGATCTTGAGCTATTCAAAGAGGGTATTAATACAGCTTCTATATGCATAGCAATGCGGAAAATAATTCGATTAGATGGCAGTGCCCTTGTAACAGTGTGCAAGGCAACAGCTGTGAAATATTGTGAAACTATTGCTCATCAGAAGTGTGAAACCAAAATAAGTTCATTATGAAATAAAAATTCAGTTCTGTAGCGTACATCGTAATCAAGAGAATGGCTCTATTATTGGACACTAGTGTTGAAACAGTGTCTCTCATTATTCATGATGGTCTGAAATTCTGAAAAGTTTATGCAATACGAGGGCAGAAGCCCTTAATAGCAAAAATGAAGTAGGTATGTATCAATCCTTGCAAAGCTTATTAATCGCTAGAATGTTGATGATGAAGCAACTTTGCAACATATCATCAATGATTTAGAAGTGGATACTTCTTAGAGGAACGGAGTTTTGAGATGAGGATGATGTTCTGTCGGCGATGGGTAAGTCATCGCGCACCGTTCTGGAAGAATTCTTTTTCTATGTTTATCAGGTGCTAGTGTAGGTGAATTGAATAGACAAGGATTAAGTTCAATAACGATAAAATAATTATTTTAATGATTGCAGCAAGTATTTGCTGAAGAAAATGTATCAGCTTTCTACTGAGCGCAGCAATATAACGCTTAACTATTTTCAATATTTAGTATAAAGTAATGAATATATCAAACTTTAAAATTCTTATTATAGTTTAAAAAATGTAGGAATCCATGATGAAGAAATTTCTGATAAAACTATGTGATTAAAGATTAAATAAAACATGCTATGATAAATAAGAAAGATACTTCAAAATATTTGAATGAAAAAAGTATTAAATATTCATTGAAAGAAAAATTAGTGCTTTGTGTGAAATCAGAAAGCGGTTCAATTTTTTTTTAGTTTGATAAAAGAGAATGCAAATCTGCAATTTGCAAAACAATACGTTTGGTTATTAATCATCTAATTATTCAACCAAAATTTGGCAAGTTAAAAAGAATCTGAAATGTTTCAGATTTTACACTTGCTCAAAGGAGTTTGTTAAGGGTTTTTCCGCAATCGCTGAGCTTGCATCTATAAATCTGCTGTTGCACTCATTCTTGATAATCCATTGTTTTTTGTCTTTTTAGCTTTTATTATTAAATTTCGTTTCCTTCGCACTTACGTCGTATACAATTCAGCAGCAAAACCACAAAAATTTTAAAAGCAACATAGGCATATATTTAGAATTCCCGATGCAGTGTTAAAGCTTTAGCATAACTTTTCTCTTTTTTTTCCAGTTCATCATATCAATGTTCAGTTTTCATAGCAAGATGGCTTACAAACTTTTAGACCAAAGGGGCGTTAGCCCAGAGGGCTCGAAACGGCATTTTGCGTCGAATCACTAAAAGCCTTGAATCACTTTTCAAATTGTTGCCACCAAATATTATCACCCTGTATTATATTTAAAGAAATTAATGATGAGGAATCTGCATGAATGCTTGTATGTTTTTCGCATTCTGAAAAAACAACGGTGTTAGAGCCATCAAATTTTGAATAACGTAGTCCTCCACTCGAACGTAGACACCGGGAAGCCCGAATTTGGAATGTGTTTTTTTGTCTATTTCCTATTTTGTCAAATTTTAACGAATTTTTGATTAAAAAACTTACGCCGTTTCAAAGCGAGCAGTGCAACACTGTAGGGAATAAAACCTTTTTATTTCCAGCGCGAGATTGTTTATCCGAAATTCTAAAGATATGCTGTTTTTAAATATTTTTAGCCCAAATGCTCTCGAAAAGTATACGTATGTGTAAATGAAAAAAAAAACAGCTCTTTGGATGTAATGTAAAATCTGGCAGCGTTCAGATTTTTTTTTTTTTTTGTCTTCTTATGATTAACATTTTATGCCTTAACTTTATTTATTAAGTATGAAGTTCTTCGTACTTACGCTGCATAAAATTTAATTCAACAGCAAAATCACAAAATATTTAAAAACGCCATATCTTCAGAAGTCTCGCACGCAGGAGATATAGTGTTTTATTCCGTATAGTGTTGCCAGTACTCAGTTTAAAACTGCTGAGTTTGTTAATCAAAAATCGCTAAATTTTACAAAATGTGAAACAGGTAACAAAACAAATTCGAAATTCAATTTCTAGCTTCTAAGTGGAGGATTACGTTATTCAAAATTTGATAGCTCTATGTAGCGTCGTTTATTCAAAATGAGAGGAACATACATACACATACATGCAGATTCTTCTTCATTTTTAATTTCTTTAATAATAATACAGGACGAAAATATTTTGTGGTAACAATTTGAAAAGTGATTCGCTGTTTATAGTAAACGACGAAAAATGCCACTTCGAGACTAATAGAACCTTCTGGGCTTTTTTTAAGAGCTATTTCTGAATTGTAAACTGTAAGAATAATTTTTTTTTTCAAATGTGCAACAGACCTTTTACCGACTTAAAAGTTCAAGTTTTAATTCAATAAAGATGGGAATAACTATAATTTTTAGTGCTTAATAGGCTACTATCTTTAATTATATTACTATCTTAACAAGTTAAAGCGCTCTAGGCTAAGAAACATTAGTCCCTTTAACTGGTCACAATGGATCAAGTAACTATTTAAATCATACACGTAATTAAGCGAATATCTTGCACTGAAAATATTTTAGCTTAGAAGTATGAACAGAGCATAGATTATCATAATATAATTATTTAACTCAACAGTACTTATAATATAACCAAAGCAACTCATTTTAATATAAAAACGCACACAACAGAAAAAAGATCTGATTTGGACACCACATGACTTTCTTGTACGGCCTAATAAATTATACACAATCTTTGCTGATTTCATTTAAACTCATTTCCTACAATTTCATTAGAGATATATTTCTCATTCAATTAATTTAGTTCTCACTTCACGACAAGCAAAAACGCAAAAGCACTCAAAACATCTCCATTAAAAGTTGAAAAATGTAGAGAAACATAAAGCACGACAAAAAACAGTTTCAAAACAATTTTTACAATTAAAATTACAGTCTCTACCCAAAAACAAGCAATTACGCTAGCGGCCAGAAGACAGATTTTTCAGTGCACAAAACTGAAAGTTTACTTTTGCTTCCACTCGGCAAAAAGACACTGAAGGTGCAGAACGGACTTAATTCACTATTCTGCTAAGTTTCAAATGTAAATAAATGGGTGCTCCGTTGGGCTTAATCGCACTTAAACTATTTTTAAATTGTTGATAATTCTACAACTATTGCATGAATATTTAATGAAAGCATAAAAAGCTTAACAGAAACATAAGAACAAAACAATTCAATCACTTTTAAAGCAAAAAATGCACTGTTTACCAACATGTAAGAATAAAAAACTGAGCTCACCTACCGGAGTAGTAGAGTGGATATATATATATATATATATACAGGGTTATTCAAAAAGAAAGAGAAGATTGCAAACATGTATTTCTTCCAAACTACAAAAGATAGAAACATGATTCTAACGTTAATGGATAGAGAAAAGTGTACAGTTTATTATTAGTACGGGTAAAAGTTCCAATCATAGTTTAGATATGCTTCAAAACTGGTTATTTCCCCCAAATTGAAGATGATTCAGATGACTTCATCTTCGTGCAAGATGGTGCCCCGCCTCATTTCTCTCGACACGTTGGACGTTACTTGAATAACACCATTCCAGGACGTTGGATTGGAAGAGGAGGAGCAGAAGATCAACTTCATCGACGACCAAAGCTGATTCGTGTGTGGTAAGAAATGAGCCACCGTTTTGACATTTGTCGTATAACATTCGGTGCTCATATTGAAGGCATACCGTAATTGTAAACTTTTCTCTATCCATTAACGTTAGAACCATGTTTCTATCTTTTGTAGTTTGGAAGAAATAAATGTTTGAAATCTGCTCTTTCTTTTTGAATAACCTTGTATATATATACTTATACGGTACTGTCGAAACAAAAATTCTATTCAAATACTATAATAAATCTATAACGATTAAAAGAAATTAAACAAACTTAAAAAAAAAGAAAAGAAACAGTTTTTCACAGACGGATTCAGCATTTCTCATTCAACTAATTCATTTCTCACTTCGCGACAAGGTAAAAACACATAAAAACGCAAAATATCTGTATTAAAAATTACGAAGTAAATCTTAAAGACCTACTTGTATTTCCTCGAATAAATTCCAGAATGGATTAAGCATGATTTAAGTCGAAATAATAAAACAAGGCATAATCTTTGTTGTTGCGAAGTTTAGTTTCTCTACATTGGCAACAAATCCACTATTCTGCTATGTTTCAAATGTAAACCAAGATGACTGTTATAACGAAAAAAATTAGGCTTAGCCGTGCTTAAACAACTTTTAAATAATTGATAATTCCACAAACATTGCATGCAGATTTACTAAAGGCATGAAAACCTTAACTACCGTCTTTTTCTAAAAATAAGACATCCTCCGAAAATAAGCCCTATCGTGATTTTCGGAACATTTTGTAACATAAGACATCCTCCGAAAATAAGCCCTATCGTGATTTTCGGAACTCTTTGTAAAATAAGACATCCCCCGAAAATAATCCCTAGTTAAACCCTAGTATTTCAGAGAAATGTTTGAAACAAAATATCCCAAGAAATTAATTGTTTACCTCTACAGTTCGTTTCAAATTAATTCTTGGAATTTATATTAAAAATACAACATAAGGCAGCAGTCTACATTGAGCGACAGTGCAGGTATACAACGTTCATTCATTTCAGTCTTGCAAGTCTGATTATTTCCTCATACATAATTTTATTTAAAAATAAAGTGAATAATTTTTAACCCCAGTTAAAATTAATATAAAACGAAAGAGCTATTCCGTCGAGTACAAAAAGGGAATCGTGGAAGACTGCAGGGGTGTAAATCTTGTAGCATTCTGTAAAGAGAAGATGCTGGATCTCCGTATGGTTCGTAAATGGCGTGCAGACCACAATTACCTGTGTCAGCTGGTGGACCAAGGAAATGAGAAAAAACGCAGAGTTGGATCATGTCGGCAGCCGTTATTTTCTGAGTTGGAAGATTGCATCTGGGAATGGATTGCAGGCTGGAGAGCAATGGCTTTGGTTGTGCGCAGGGCTGATATTCAAAATTTGCCCTTGAAACAGCAACTGAATTTGATATATCCACAGAAGAATTTAAAGCATCGTCACACTGGTTGGACAACTTCCTTAAACGATATGAACGATACGACCCACAAGGCTTCTTCATCAATTTACGTTCCTTCTACCGGTTACGATAGTGCACGTATTACCTGTATTTTGGCGATTCGTCTAGATGGCAAGAAAGTGTCGCCATTTTTAATCACTTATGGTAAAAAAGACCAGATTCAACGTGTTTCAGGAATTTATGTCATTGAAAGTGAAAAAGCCTGGTTCACCCAAGCAGTTATAAGAAAGTGGGTTGATTTTTGTTACCACCACTGTTGAGGGGTCAGAATAGAGGTTTACTAGTTTGGGATTCAGCTAGTACTTACCGCGCTAAAGACATGAAAAACTTTCTTGCTGAGAGGAAGATTGTTCAAATAATGATTCCGGCAGGAATGACTGGTTACCTCCAGACACTTGACATTGCAATAAACAAGCCATTCAAGGATCATTTGCGGATGGAAATCAATGAATATATTGAAAACAGAATGGTGAGAAATCATCGAGGTAATTTTGTAAAACCAGGCTTACAAGAAGTTGTGAATTGGGTAAAAAATTCATGGGACAAAATAACTGATAGTGATGTTTCCAATGCACTACATGACAAGAAGTATTCATTTAACGATAACTATATCGCAAGACATGAGAGATTCGGACCAATGATTCAACAGGAAATGGATTTGGAAGAAAATCAGAATATAATTCAGAATTTTATTTATGACGATGTTCCAGAAGAAGATGACATGACTGTAATTGAATAAATTTAAATTTCTGTATTCTGTGTAAAATAAATACATAAAATATATAAATATACTTTTATTTTTGCCCTCCCCCGAAAATAAGCCCTAGCGCGTATTTTGGATCAAAAAAGAAAGTAAGACAGTGTCTTATTTTCGGAAAAAGACGGTATAAGATAAGAACAACATAATTCAATAATTTTTAAAGCAAAAAATGCTCAATTTACAAACAAATAAGAATAACGAAAACTGAGCTCACGGAGCCGAATAACAGAGTGGATATGCATATATTTATATACTCTTGGTACGGCTGATTTCAACCAAAATAGGAGATGCACATCTACATGTTATAGCAGTCCTATGTACAAACTTTCAACGTTCTGAGGCTACGCGTTTTTGAGTTGTATGCACAGACGCCAGGAAAAAATCTCTTCAGAATCCATTTTAAATCAGTTTTATAATTATTTTGCGGTAAAAGAGTCTTTTATTCTGTGCTTACGTAAGGATGTCACGCAAAAACATCGTTAAATTTTATTCTACAGCAGTAAAAATGGATATTTTCGTTGAAATATGATACCCGAAATTTTTCGCGATTACAATACTTCCTATTTACTTCGTACAAGGAAGTAAAATAATTCCATCTCAAACGTCCTATTTTTCCCACATGAAAATATTACCCAGAATACTCGAGGCGAAAACAAAAGCAAAATTGTAATTTTTATCAGCTGTTTTAAAACAAATATGATTTAATTTATTTGAAAAGAAAAACAGAATCAAAACAATTAAAGTTTTTACAAAAAATTTATTGAGCTGTATTAAAAAACATAGCAGTTAATTAAATATTTAAGTGTAATTTTGACGAGATTTCAAATTGAATACTGAGTTTCGCATCCCGGGATTGAAGAAAAATGTCAACATACTTGTTTCATAGGCGCTGGAAAAATGGTGCTCTCCATTAGCCAGTTGATAATGAGAATCTGATTTAGAGAAATTAAATTTTCAGCGACAACTAAATTTAAAATTTCCTGTCAAGAATTCTAAGTAAGTATTAATTTACATTGATTTTACTCAGTATACAATAAGGTTATGTTTCTGTAGCTGCAGTTCAGAAGATGCATCATACATTCATTCTCAGAATAATGTTTTAATTCCTTTTCACACCATGCATTCTGATCCTTTTAATTCCGAGACAAATGGGGATAATGGAAAGTTCTGACCCCAGTAAAAGGTTGTCACCCAAAGCTAAAAGCCCTAACATGCGTCTGTGCACTCCGGACCCCATCTGAGATCGATAAACCTAGACTCCGGACATCCTGGAGCCTTCTCACTGATTTTTTTCCCTTTTGTTGTTCTCAATAGGCGGTCGGAAATTCTGGAATTGCATCTGGGTTGAAACTAAATTTCTTCGTCTAAGTAATTTACTGATAAAAGAAATCAAAATGTCGCGAAAGGTACAAAACAAAAGAAGGTTAAGGACTTTTCTTGATGTAAACAAAATCTTCAAAACTACTGAAATTTTTACAAAATTTCTAACCATTTAATCGAATTCAAGTGATGATAATTTACGAAAAAGGCATAAAAGGCACAATTAAAGTCTAACGTGAATATTTTTTGCGTTAAAGTATTTCGGGAAAAAAGGAAAAAGAAAGAAAAAAAATCTTAAAGGTTTCAGATTACGTCCAAAGGGGCGTTTTTCTAACATTTTGTGTGTTACATTTTTTTACTAAATATCATGTTCTTCGCATTTAAACCATAAAATTCAGATAAAAAACAATATCGCAAAATAGTTTTAAAATGGGCATATCTTTAGAATTTCCAGTACACAGTCTCACGCGTTGGGTATAAAAATGTTTTTCCTGTACAACTTCCTGTGCCACTGCTCGGTTTTAAGTCCTTGAATTTGTTAATCAAAAATTCGTTAAAGTTTTACAAAATATGAAGTCGATAATAAAATAAATTCCAAATTTCAATTTGGACTTCCAGATGCCCTTATTCGGGTCGAAACGTTCAATATTCAAAATTTCATGGCTCTATGTACCGTTGTTTTATCACAAAGCGAAAATAATGCATACGTTTATTCAGATTGTTCATTATTTAATTTCTTTAAATATAATATATGGCAATAATATTTGGTGGCGACAATATGAAAAGTGAAACAACGCTTTTAGTGAATCAACGTAAAATGCCAAAACGAAATTAATAGTCCTTCTGGGTAAATTGCCCCTTTGAACTAACAAATTACCAAAAACAATCTAAATTTATACTATGACACCTGTGTATTAGACCTGACGTATTTATTAAGTATTTATAAATACAAGTAAGTATTTATAATACTGAAGTATTTGGGTGTAACCAATTAAACTTACAGCTATGTGTGAGTTCTACCAGGTACCAAAAAATTTCGTGTCACGAGTTTTCGAGAAGTGACAAAGTTCACACTGACAAGAACATTGAAGAAAATCAAAGTAGTTTTGATAGTTCTCTATTTAAGCTTTTAAAATAATAATTACAGGTTAACAGTCTACATGACTGCTCATTGAATGTAGAGTAAAATTTAAATCTCGAAGAATTCCTAATTCAATTTAATTTAGGAGGAACTATAATTTTTTCTAGCAGATAGTAACCCCCTTGAACTTTCAGTTTTAAAATTCGATGGCTCTAGGTACCTCGTTTTATCACATTGCGAGAAATATACATACCGGCGTTTTATCACATTGCGAGAAATATACATTTATGCACATTCCTTCATTACTTAATTTGTTTCAATATAATACAGGGCTGCAATATTTGGTGGGAATAGTTTGAAAAGTGAATCGACATTTAATGTTTCCGACGCAAAATCGCAAAGCGAAAATAATAGTCTTTATAAGGGACAAAGCCTCCTTGGACTTAAAAAATAATTTAAAACATAAAATTCAATTGAGCAGAAATATCGCAAAATAATGCTGGAGATAAAAATGTTTTTTCTACACAACTTTGCCATTACTCGGTTTGAAATCCTTCAGTTTGTTACTCAAATATTCGTTAACGTTTTAAAAAATATGAAATCGATAATAAAACAAATTCTAATTTCAAATTTGAGCTTCCAGATTCTTATATTCACAGTAGAATTACGTCACTCAAAATTTAATGGCTCTAGGTATCGTTGTTTTATCACAATGCGAGAAACATACATACATTTATGCAGATTCTTAATTATTTAATTTCTTTAAATATAATACAGGGCGGGAATATTTCATGGCAACAATTTGAAAAGTGAAACGGACATTCAGAGTGATTAAACGCAAAATCGTCAAACGAAAACAATAGTTCTTCAGGGAAAAAGACTCTTTGAAATTTAAAAAAAAAAAAAAATCAAATTATTCAGATTTTAATTTACGTCCAAAAATGCGTGCGCTTCTATGACTCAATTATGTCAAACTGCCAAGTTTTGTAAAAATCGCACGAGTAGTTTTTAAAAAAATAGCTCTCAAAATTTGAGCTCCTCAAATGTTAATTGAATTTGGTATATATTTATTAACATGTGTTTTTTTTATTAAACTTGTTTGATTCTTCCTTTCACATTTCGAAATTTAGGTTCCTTCCAAATAAAATTCCCCATTCTTAAGATTCTTAAGACAACAACACAACAACAAGATTCTTTTTAAAATATGTATTTTTAAATAATTTTTATAAGTTTTTCGAAAACAATTTTGAATTATAACCCATAAAAGTTTTATCATCATCTTAAAGTAGATGTATTTCTAAGCATATATGCAAAAAATTAAAGTTTTTTATTCACAACCTAAGATATACGTGGATTTACATACTGGCGAGTTTTGGAATTTGACGTATTTGTTATAAGCTACAATTACGTCAAATGTGGTTTACGCACTTTGTCAAAATTATTTAAAAATAAGAACGATGACTTTTTTCCGCTTCTGTACAATGAAAAGAAGGAAAGGAAAAGAGGTTCCCATCAATTAAGAAGTTTGCCAAGTGAAATATTCTTGGCGCCAACTGAAAAAAAAAAAATGCTCCAAGATAAATGTTTGAATTTCTCCTTAAATACGTATTTCACCGAATTTTACAAAATTTAATATAGGGATAATTTGAATCGTAGAATCGAAATATTGAAAAAAAAAATGGTATGTTATTTTAGAAAAGTCCGATTTGGTGTCAAAATACCTATATTAGAACAATGCTATATGTAAATCTAATATATATCCTAAGTCGTGCTTTCGAGGCATAAAAGACACACGGTGAATTTTGTCAATCGGCCCAGTAGAACGATATGTATCGAAAAATATAAAACTATGCCACTCCCTTTTTTTTCGCAGTCTACATCAGCTTGAGAAGCCTGAGTCAGAACTATGAAAACATGTATGCGCAATGGGTTTAAACTTTAATATTAGCAATACTGCTGTACAAATCAAATCGGTGTTTCTCACCTATACACTAAGCGTTAGTTTAATGTTTAATATCTAACCTTTCTTCGAATAAAGGGACTCTCTGTTTTAAGGTTAATCTTATGTACCATACCGAGAAGAATACTAATGCAATGCGATTAGGTACTAACTGGCGAAGAAAAGTTGGAAAATCAGCGAGGCTGTAGCCAGAATTCAAACTCCAGACTTCCCGATTGCTTGTCGGACTCTATCAATTACATCATGAAGGAAGCAGTGAGGAAGGACAGAATTCCTTACAACATTCTTCTCCGCTTTAACGGAAACTCGGGCAAAGAGCACCTAATAAATAAATCCACCACATATTATTCGGGTGTGACTGTAACCTTAAAGGAGTTTAACTACTGAATTTAAACTATTTGTGCCCAACTGCTAAACATTAAAATACATATTCCTTAAGTGCTGACGAATTATTGTACCTCCTTAATGGACACATGATAACTCACTCAAAATGTACAGGTTAGCATGAATTTTTGTTTCTTACGATCCGTATGAATTGCACTTGAAGTCATAAGGTATTTTCTCCCTCCTTTCCTTCATATCTTTGTAGTGTAACGGTAGCACACTCGGCGCGTATTCGAGAGGTCCAGGTTTGAGTCAAGGGTGGGGGCATTGCCCATTTTTCACATCTTCTGCTTCAAAATAACCTAATAACTCTACAATGTTACTGCTGAAATTTTAAGTGTGTAAGTTACCAATTGTTTCTAGGAGCTAAGCTTGACATTAAATATTTTTTTAGTCAGAAAATTTGCTTATTCATTTTTCACTACAGATATGATCTTATCATCAGGATGTATGAAGATATTGTTACGGATTTTGTATTTATTTAGCTATTTTTAGTAGAATTGTAATTAAAATTGTTTTATATTGCCGTGCAATGCAGCATGAGACTTAATTGAAGAGCAAGAAATTACCAGAATATTCTCGCGCATGATTAAAAAGCTTATAAAAGCTGGAGGAAAACATATCAATTCAGTTGCTTTAAGTGAACTGTTGTTGTTTAAGTGAACTGTTGTAATTTTGAGATCGGATTAGCTTTTTCGGTGTTTTGAATTGAGTTCTATTTAACGTTTTTAGTAGTTTAAAATATAACTACTGTGAGATACTGTACGAATATCTTTGACAAAATTTCAGCATTTTGTTTTATTTCTTGGCATAAGAATAAATTTTATTAACTTTTTGTCGACTTGTGCATTCAATCCATTACGAAGCCGTGCGCACGCAACAATATTATTAAAATATATGCTTTGTTGTACAGTGTGGAGTGCTGAGAAAGTTTTCATTTCAGTACTGCATTATCTTTCTAAACCTTAGTTACTAAGCATGAAGGTAATTCTTCAGGGAAAATGGTCGAATTGCTATTATAAAAAACATATGCCTTCTATGTTTTGCAACACATTTAAGTCTTCTAGCATTACCCCCCCTTTGCTTTCCTATATGCTTAAAATGGTTACAGCCGAAAACATTGCGGAGAAAACAACGCAAGGTGAAAACTTCGTGGTATAAAACATCGTGGGGGAAAATAAAGCAAAGAGTAAACATGGCAGGTCAAAAACATCGTGGTACAAAATATCGCGGTCGAAAATAAAGCTGTTCAAAAACTTCGCAGTTTAAAAACATCGTCGTCGAAAATATCGTGGTAAAAAATAAAGTACCTATAAATCATCGCATGACGATAACATTGCACACATGAGTTTTTCAAATCCCATACTGACATATTATGTAACTAACTTTCACCATAACTAACGAAAACTATAACTAACGAAAAAATTGATTGCAGGCTAGACAATGTTAACGGCTATACATGAAAGTGTTAACGGCACTTTAAGAATAAACGAAAACAAAGTATAATTTTCACTAAAACAATATCAAAGTAACAAATGTGAAAGAAAATAATTTGATAATTAACTAAGCAATTTCTGTAGAGGTAACCTTATGCAGTTATTTATCTTCCTTTTTCTAAGCATTTTTAGACTGTAGTTTTCATAAAAATTATCAATAAAACTTTATAAAAAATGATAAATTTATTATTGATCTATTTATTATTTGACCTAAATTTATTATTGATTGATTATTTGTTTATTAACTACGTAAATTTAAACTTCTATTAAGTTTTATAAATTGTGTTTATTTTCTATTTATTTTCGATTTTCTTCTTACTGTTTCATTTATTAGCTAATTCAAAAATATGAAATATAGAAGTAAAAGAACCCCCTTTCCTACTTGCGTTCTCAACATTATGCAAACATGCATTTACACCTTTTGAAACGTGGAAACGCATGTGTACGATGTTATCGTCATGCGATGATTTATACGTACTTTATTTTTTACCACTGTTTTCGATGACGATGTTTTTAAACTGCGAAGTTTTGGAACCGCTTTATTTTCGACCACGATGTTTTAGAACTGCGTTGTTTTCTCTTTGCTTTTGTGCCTCCCACGATGTTTTGTATCATGACGTTTTCGCTTTGCGTTGTTTTCTCCGCGACGTTTTAATCCACGATGTTTTTGCCGCGTTATTTTCGGCGGACACCGCTTAAAATACCGAAAAGCCTGTGCCCATCCATTACCTGTCCCGTCCGTTTCTTCCCGTCCCCGTCTATTAACGCATAAAGAGGAGTGAAGATTTCAAATGACATCCCTTCCACTTCCTAACAAAGAAGTTTGCGTTATCCTTTTAGGACAACCTGTCTGCAATAAACTGATACAAAGCAGTTGGGAAACGGCACTTGTTACTGCATACCTTAAGTTGAGAGAAGAAAACAACATCGCAGTCTCGGCCGTTTCGGGAAGTTGTGATAGTTTGAATGAAAGGCCATCTCGGGCGTTTTGTCCTTCAAAGTGTTAAACCGGTAAGAACTTTACCCTGCCTTGAAAATTCCTGTATCATGAAAAGGGATTTATCTACGATCTGAAAATGCAACTATGGAGTATCTCGTAAAGAAAATGCTGGGAAAACCGCTTAAGTGGCCAATTAATTCATCAGCTATCATATGCTAAGAAATACAGTGAATTAAAAATATGAATAGTCACGTAAGCTACTATATTAAATGGTAAAATCAAAATAGTCAATACAATCACTTGCTCTGATTAAAAGTTAAGCAATATCTAAATATTCGATTGATTACGTACCATGAATGCCTACGTTAGTACAATGTTTCTTAAACGTAACAGCTTTTTTTATTTATTTTACCGCTTTTAATACTATAGCTGGATTTAAAATAATGTTACGGATTTCGTATTCAGTTAGCTATTTATGTAGAATTGTAATTAAAATTGCTTTACTTCCCCGTGCAACGCAAACGATTTAGCTATGTAAAAATACAAGAACGCATGCATTTAATATTTAATAAATAAATAGCTCGTAATTGCTGTTACCATCCACAGCTATCGAGAAAAATCGAGGTTTTACCTGAATATTCTAGTAAATAATTAAAAAGCTTATAAAAACTGAATTAAAACACCTCATCTCAGTTGTAGTTGCTGCTAAGCGAACTGTTGTTTACTTAACGCTGTTATTGATTGTAGAGAATTCTCTGTGAGATTGATTAGTTTCTCTGTTTGAGTTTTGTTTAACGTTTGAGATATTGTGATATTGTATGAATATCTCTAAGGAAATATTTCAGTATTTTTGTTTTATTTCTTGTGAAAAGAATAAATTTTGCTAACTTCTTAACGACTGGTGCATTCAATCCGTTACGAAACCGTACGCAGGCAACAATAAATTTATAGCTGCAGAATAGGGACAAAAAGTTTCATGCCTGTAAATTGCACTTATTAACTGATTTATCGCTCACTTTCAAGCGGGAACTAGGAAAATTTTCATTCAGATTCTCAACTGATTATTTTAAAGCATATTACCGTGTACTATAATTATATTTGTTTGTGAACTGTACACTAGAGACTTTGAAACATAATTTCCAATAACACTTAGCATAATCAGTATAAGAAGGCGAAAATACAAGGATTTCGAAACCGTACAGACAGCTCTAGAACTGCAGACAGCTCTAGAACTTTCGTTGAAAACAAAATCAAAAACAAAAAAAAATTATGACTTTAGCAAAATATATTTAAAATAAGTTTAATTTTTGATGTATCAGGCATTAATTTGCATTTTTATAAATTTTAGATTACGCGCTATTGATGACCTTGTACAAATATACATCGACGAGACACATATTATGACAACATCACCCTTATGAAAAAAAAAACAAATACAGGGAGGTACAATACAGAATACCAAATTTATGAAACGGTGCATATAAAGCAAGTTAATGTAAGTTCAATAATTATCTCTATTCCTGTTCTTCAGATAGTAGAAAAAGCGGTTTCTAACTAACGAAAACCAGATCATCACAATGGGAAATTAGGAGCAGAATATTTGAAAATTATAAGATTTATAAAGTCTTAGCTATTTGAACTCTTGCCAGTACTTTTAATAAATCGTCAATGTTGTAGAAATCATTAACCAAAAAATAATGTTGGCTTTCTACATCACATTAGAGGTTAGTGAAGGTTTCTATTTCGGGTATGAATTCAATAGAAGAAATACCATGATATCATTAAAGCTGGTGAAGTAAGAGCATTTGATTGCATCGTACCCGAAGGATGAATAATTTCAGACTGCTCCATATTATCCATACAAAACTTAATTCACTATTAAGTACTGTTACAGTCGGCACGCAGGTATTAAACTGAATCCTAAAATAATTCTAGGAAGGTATTCTAATCCAATGAAATTTGTTTTCTGTTGTCCTATATGAGTGTATCAATATGCATTGTTTACTTGTGAGTGTTGGGAGTAGATTCACCACTGAATAGAAAAGATCCGGATGTAGAGTGAAATCACCGAATAAAAGATGGGAAATTAATTCAAAGATAACGATCATTAATGTGTAGCATATTCTCGTGTCCATCTTCTTCTCAGGCACTGACCAAATGCGCCATTTTCTGGTAACAACATTTACCTCTGGAAATCTGCTTATGCGGGGACAGAATACTTTATGCCATAGTGTTGGAATGTTCAAGAATGATTTGGGAAAAACGAGAAAAAAAATGTTGCGTCTGGTATTACCATTGTGTCTAAATTGCACACATATGAAATTCCATAAACTTTGCTGGCAATGTCATGGCATCAATCATCACATGATACCTTTGCAAATCTTTCTGCATTACTGCCTCGCCGGGTAACATCTCTTCATATTGTATGTATAGGACATGTACTACAGTAAGAAGTTTGATATATTTTAGTCTTTCTGTGTACGTATTTGTTATTGATTGTATTAGTCTTATTGTATTAGTCTATTAGTCTTATTGGATTTGGTATTGATTCTATTAGGCCTCTATTAGTCTAAGCTTCTAAATTTAAATAACCATCAAATAACAAGAGAGAATATATCTGCTTCGATTTGACTGTTGAAAATAAGAACCAGATATTTGTACTTATTCTCTAGATTCTTCTGTCTAGCAGTTTTATGTGGTATAAAGTAAAGTTCGTGTACAATGCTATAATTGTTTGCAAACTGTTATTTACAGATATTAATTAACTGATTTAATTACAGTTTTGTAATTTATAATTATGATGTAAGGTTTGGACAACTGAGTTGTCCAAGATTCCTCAATTCCGAAAAATAACATATTCGAAACTTGACCTGGTAAGAATTTAACTTCCAAAAATAAAGGGCTATAACCTATGGTAAAGTAAATATTACCTGTTAACGCATCCATCATGTTGATAGCTTAGCAAAGAAATCTTTTCTTTCAAGAAGCTGACAATTTTTCAGTGTTTCCGAAGCAAATTGCAAATCTACGGCTCAAAGAGTTAATGTTATAGTTAATTGGTCTTCTTCAACGTCAGAAAAAACTGTTTTCCTTTGAGAGGAAAATTATGTTTTGGAGCAAAAAATAGTTATGAAATGACTTTCGAGAGCAGAGAGAGGATTGAGTGCATATATTTTTTCTTGGGCCAGAAACTGCTACATGAACAATGACTGATGTGAAGAATACATTGTCGTGCAACACAAAGGGTTTAGAATAAGGACTTAATGATATACAATAAATCATTAAAAATCATTTGCTTAATTCTCATATCAAAAATTCTTCTGCTCAGCAAAATGATGCGCTGAGCTTTCAAAATAAATTATAGTTTTCAACTACTGGCTTCGCAAAGATTAATAGTAAAAAATCATTTCCATAATTAATTAATTGTCACATTGTCAGGGCTGTCTTCAATATTAAGGCCTCTATTTGATGCAAATCTGCAGAATGAGTACGTTAGATCAGACATGCCATCCAGTTAAGCTCGTTTGAATCAGCTCCTATGTTAACGGACTATTTTTAATGAAAGCATATGAAAGAAGAATTCGTGTTATAAAACAGCCAACAGGAAACGTATTGAAAGAAGCTTTTAAGAAAAATAAAATCAAATATAAATAAAATTATTAGTGATATTTGCAGTTTCTTTGTCTACATTATCAGCAATACCAGGACAAGATTTGTTTTTAACTTGGATTACAAATTTAGTTATTGGTTATATAGCAATGCATTTATAACCATTAGAAGTGTCTTCCTCTAATTTTTTTTGCGATTTCCTATATTTTTTGCTATTATTGTTTATTTATTTATTTATTTTTTGCTCATATTATAGAAAAAAAGTATTATGCATGAATGGATATATGAGATCACGTAAGTAGAAATTGAGAGAAGGCACCAAATTTTCATTAATTACTTAAAAATAGTAAAAAATTCTTTTATCCTAAGATGAGGTACAGCTGAGGTGGGCTCCTCATTTAATAAATCCGCCACTGGTATATTAACTTCTAGCACAAACATTCAGTCACGCAAGAAATTCATCAGGAGAGCATTAATTACAAAAATGATCAACAAATAATCAATATTAATGGAACGAAGTTCTTATAAAGTTCCATTTTAACGAAACCAAATTTAGTCCCATAATTTTAATCTAATACACCTACTTATATTACATGCAGATGTTCCCTCTGTATAAAATATACACAGTCCAGTCACATTAATGTGACCATCTGTCAAAAGCCAGAATAACCACCTTTCGCAGAGCGGACTGCTGCGAGACGTGCAGGAGGAGAGTCACATAGGTCCCTGAAGGTGTTCTCTGGGATGTTGAGCCATGCCGACTCTAATGCCGTGGCCAGTTGCGCTAGATTACGCGGTTGAGGATCCATGGCGCGAACAACTCGATCGAGATGGTCCCACAGATGCTCGATTGGGTTTAAGTCAGGTGAGTTTGCTGGCCAGGGGAGGACGGTAAACTCATCCTGGTGCTCTTCGAACCACGCACGTACACTGGCAGCTGTATGGCACCTCGCATTGTCCTGCTGGAAGATGCCATCATCCTGAGGAAAAACAATGCGCATGTAGGGGTGAACATGGTCCGCAAGGACAGATGCGTACTTGTATTGATCCATTGTGCCTTCCACAATGATCAGTGAACCTAGAGAATGCCAGGAAAACATTCCCCAGACCATAATGCTCCCGCCTCCAGCTTGGACCGTTCCGGCAATGGTTGCAGGGTGGTTCCTTTCAGAGGTTTCACGCCTTATACGCCAACGTCCATCTGTCCGATGGAGCATAAAACGCGATTCATCCGAAAACGCAACCTGTCGCCACTCAGTGGACGTCCAGCTGCTGTACTGGCGTGCAAATTCTAGCCTTCGCCGTCGATGAACAGCAGTCAGCATAGGTGCACGAACCAGGCGTCTGCTTCGGAGGCCCAGACGCAGCAATGTTCGCTGAATAGTACTTTGGGAGACACTTTTGGTAGCCCCTTGGTTCATTTTGGTGGTCAGTTGCTCAACGGTAGCCCGTCTATCTGCCCGAACGCATCTCCGCAACCGTCGTTCGCCTCTGTCATCTATGGCCCGTGGTGCACCACATTTGCCACGTCGCTGATTTTGGACAGTCCCATTTTGCCATGCACGGTACACTTTTACCACGGCGGCACGCGAACAGTTCACAAACTCAGCCGTTTCGGAAATGCTTCCACCCTTGGCCCGAAAGCCAATGATCATGCCCTTTTGGAAGTCGGATAAATCGCTTCGTTTCTGCATTACGCCAACGATTGAAATGTTTTCCGAAGCCCTCACACACCCTTTATATACGCTCAACTGCACTGTGCTGCCACCTGCCTTCTGTGATTGGTTATTTAACTCTGACATGGAAAGTACGTGGTGGTCACATTAATGTGACTGGACTGTGTAAGAGGCAATTTAGAAACGCTCCCAGTATAACATTTTTGCACGGACAATATATTATCTTTAAAATTTATTTAAGGCAACACATGTGTGTTTCGTCTAGGATAAATTCGATTTCCGTTACATGCTATACATATTTAACTTATTTTATTCAAATGTCTATGAGCGACACGATTTCTGTTTAGTTTCATTTAGGTCTTTTCTGCTAGAGAAGAAATTTTTTTGCGTCAATAAAATCTAACTATTGTTCTAAATATGTACTTTAAATCTTGTACCTTGATGTGAATGCGTCTTTGTAGCAAAATAGTACTAGATTGGTTAATTGCAAACTTCGTTGTGATGAGAAATAAAAATCCCAGCTTACCAAAATCCAGAGTCAGGTTTACTTGACCAGGATAGTTAATACCGTCCTCCATTGTTTCACTCATCCACCAGGTAAGATTCGCTTCAGTGTTAAAATCAGTCATGTGATGGGGTAAGTGCGCCCGGTGAGGAATACTGGCATCGCATATTTCGCAAGGAGCTCTGGCCCAAGGGATACCCATCTGCCTGCAGAACTCTTGAGGTCGTCCCATTCCACAAGTATTTGTAACCTCAACAGCTCGATCGGCTGCTGCATTGGAAAATTCTGGAGTGCACATCTTAAATTGTCTGTTTTCATCAGTGCAGGAAGGTTTCCTGAATAAGAAACGTCATAAAAATATAATAATTAATTTTTAAAGTTCTCCAAGATACATTCACAGGTAAATCATTACTATCAATTTAATTTCCCTTTTCAAAGGAATCAACTTAAGGAAGGAAATATTTTGACGTCTTTAGGAAGATTAATATATGAGAATTTTGAAAAATAAATAATTGAATGTTTTACTTTTACTGTATTTCTGTCTGATACAAGAACGCTGGACTATGTGAAAACTTGTTATTTTGTATTTAGATGCAGTTAGTTCAAATAATGAGGTTAATATGCTATGAGTAAATATTTCTATGTAATGTCAATATAATAATTTTTGCAACATAAAATACGCACATAAACTTTACGTGCAATTTAACTCTTTTTTCAGATAGTATTGTAATTTTTTTAGTCGATCACTTCCTTGAACGAAATAAAGGAAGTATTGTAATCGCGAAAAATTTCGGGTACCATATTTCAATGAAAATATCCATTTCGACCGCTCTCGAATCCATCTGAACAATATTTTTGCGTAACATCGGATAAGACACGGACAGAATAAAGGATTTTTTTTTTCCAAAACGGATCGCAGAATGGATTTAAAAGGGATTCAGAAGAGAGTTTTTTCGTGATGTCTGTACTTACCTACGTATCTAGGTATCTCGCGTAACTCAAAAATGAGTAGCCTGAGAACGTTGAAATTTCATACATGGGACTGCTATAACGTGTAGCTGTGCACTCCGATTTGTGGTTGCAATGCACCAAAAGTGTATATATATATATCAGCAAGACATAAAGTAAGAAATTTAGAACTACTTTTCTCAGAAAGATCAAAAATTGAAATTCATAATTAAAAAATTTCAAATAATCATATAAATATAACAAGGAATTTAAAAATGTTAAAACCAAAACTTTTAAACAAGCATTACCCCAATTAAAAAAATTGATGAAATTTAAAAAAAAAGAGGAAAAAAAAACAGAAGAGAAATTCAATCAACTTCAATGCCACTTCGTCGGGGGGGGGCATTGAAATCTGTCTTCCACAAAAGTCCTTGCTTTTCTGTATCCAGAATTAGCCGATGAACCATTTCAATGTATTTTAAATATAATAGGTCATCCGAAAATTCTGGCTCTTCCCCAAAGCAAGGAAAAAACAAAGTAAATTCTAATTAGATTCTTGTACATTAAATAAAGAGAATTCTATTTTATTTGAAGAATTGAAAACGAAAGTGAATTGCTTTTCCATAATCATTCCCTGAATAAAATGTCACAAGAGGATGACTGTATTTAAGCACTACTTTATGAAATATTAAATAAATTTTAATAACTGAACTTTGAAATAACCTTTTGAGAAAATTCATGCTAAAAATGTTATTTGGATTTCACTGTACCTGCTATGAATATAATGAATGTAATCAAGAATAATAGTTCAATTAAAAATTCAGTTAAAATTCATAATTAAACTAACTCATAATTCAATTAATTCATAATTTGATTAAAATTTTACCTTACATATTTTTTAATATGAAAATTATATTTATGTTTGGAATGCTTAACCTTATGAGTAATATATATACGTATGAGTATATTCTTATATTTACTCACTCAGATACGTTATTGCAGTTATACAGCATGCATAAGCTTCTGCTAGATTTTAGGATTTCAAATCCATATTTTATGTTTTATGAATACAGTTTTATGATGGATGTTTATGACATTTATACGATTAACAAAATGGTCTCAGATTTGTGAATATTTAAATAGATGTCACAGGCAGCTAAATTTTTAAACAACTTAAAAATGCAACTATTTATTTTCCAGATCTTTTCAAGGGGAGCAGATATGACAAAAAAGAAAAGAATATACAATGAATCTTAAAAGGCTATTTTTAAATTCCTTTTAATTATCATACGTAAGCTACAAATTTATTAGATGACATTGTATAAAAAGTCGCATTATTGCAATTCTAATATGATTGATGATTGAACCAATAAAGCAACAATACGGAAAGTAATATATATATAAATATTTTTCATTTGAACTACTACTTCTACTTCTGAAATACTTAGAATAATAAAATCAAGCTTTTTTGCAGCATGTTTTGAAACTAACAAGAACTTTTAAAGTAAAGCAAATAAGTAAAGAAATGTTCATTATTTTGCAGAGTTTTGGATAAATAAAAAATGTAATTTAGACTTATAAATAAACTAAATTAAATCCTTTAGTATTATATAGATAAACAGAGTTGCGAAATTCCTTAGACTAGTAAATATAGAAAGAGAAAAAGCTCCATAAATATATTTTGAAAACGAATAAACGTTATTGGAGAATATATCTTTACAACCAGACGAAATCAAAATAATAGGATTTTAAAAGAATTTAAAAATGTATAATATTTCTTACGCTTCAACATCCAGGGGAACCCACGATAGCTTGAAATCTTTATCATAATAATCTTCCAACAGTGTCAATTTGTTATCGTAACCAGATGGCAAATCGAATTCATATTCATTGTCGGTCGTTGACAATTTTAACGGCAAGAAGCTAAAGAATAATGAAAACGAGAATAAAGAAGGGATATGAATCCACTCCATCTTTCGAATTGTCTGCTGGAGAAAGGCGCAGTTCAGGGAACTGAGCATGCGTCGAGTTTTTATTACCGAGAGTTGGAATCTTCTTTTCTCTAAGTTTTCTCAATAATTGCAGAGTTTTTGTTTTTTAACGTGGTTCGAATATTGCTTTATTCATGGAATGTGTCATTGACTAAGTTACGATAAATTTGAATCGTAGTAATCTGAAACCGAATTTTCATAAAAAGTATTTAATTATGTAATATTAAAGAACTTGTTGTCATAAATTAATAAATTTTTCATTGATTAGTCATAAGAGCTTCAGAGAATTTTATTTAGAATAAATACATTTATTCAAATTATGAAATAATACTTTGAATGGTGAAAGCTTATGCATCCGATAGAGTTACAGGGGAAAAAAAAAGTAAATTTAATTAAAAAATGTAACGCCATATTTACTGCAACTACGTGTTTGAAAGTATAAATTATCATCTGTTACTTGACAGTTTTGTTTTCATGCAAAATGGCGCTTTTAAAGAAGTATTGGATAAGAGCTATGTTTACGTTCTTTCCGAAGACAAATTATTCGTATCTGCTTATTAATAAACTCTGTGAAAGCTATGGTTTTTCCATATAAGCTATGATAGGTAATATTGTCAACAAGAAACGAAAATGACGCCGAAGTTTGGCTTCAAGTGGAAAAATTGTTCCAAATACATATCTGAGTATAAAGCGAAATGTTTCGAATGCTGCAAAGCTATTTAATGTTAAAAGATACTCCGCCAAGCCAAAGGACAGTTGCAAATTATTGAAATATTAAGTGTCGACTGTAGACAAAGTAATTAATGTTGCTTTGAATCTTAGAAAAGCGAAAAAACATAATGTGCATCGTTTGTCTCCACGACATACCGCCGAACGCAGAACGCGCTGCAGAATTCTTTATGAGAACCATTTATCCGGGAAAAAATGGAACAAATGTTGTCACAATAGATGAATCTTGAGTTTATTTTAATGACTGCAATAAAAAGAGTCCATTTATTATCATCAAAGTGGCGAAAAATATCTTAAAACATGGTTCAAAGAATCTAAAGAAAGTTTTTCAAAGGATTTATGATTGTTGCTGAGTCTTCATATAACGGCAAATTAAAAATAAATAGAATGGATAAAAATGTTAAGACCAACTCCACGTATTACCAGGAACCTATTTTATGCACAATTTCCAAATATGAAATACACCCATTTTACCCACAATGCCATCAATCTGTAGATATGCATCAAGACAAAGCAAGCAGCCACAAGTCAAAATCCACAGTTAATTTACTAGATAAAATAGAACAACAAGTGGGTATCAAAGCCATACCATTTACTCATATCCCTACTAAATCTTCTGATGCATCACTCATGGATTTTTGGGCTTTGGGACTTCTAAAAAGCGCATTGTCCCAACATCGACTTACAACCCTCCGTGGACTTCGGGAAGCTGTTCGAGAGCAATGGGAAAAAATACCTCTTTCGATACTACAAAAGGCTTTATTGGCTTAGAAATTACGGTGTAGAAAGCTAGAGAAGAAGGAATTTTATCGAATAGAGCATTTAAAACGCAAAAATTTTAGGCAAAATATTTCTATAAATACAATCAAAATTGTTTGAAAAATATACGAACGGCCTCTGTATTATATTGCGTGATTCCACATAAAATTTTCGTTAAATTCCTCCTACGTTATAAACGTTTTTTTCCCTTTTCTTTCTTTCTTATTTTGTCTTCATTAAAGCAAAGGAAGCAAGTGTTATCTACCTAAGGGAAAGAATGAGTTCAAAAAGGAATTTTTAAGGGAAACCATTCATATTCATGGACATATTGACTGACTGCACTGAGTGTAGCATTTTAAAGTTTCAATAAGTTTCTCCAAATCTAAGACTATAGAATCGTTCTGTCATGAAAACTTATGAGAACACAACAGTTGCTGGTAGAAGTAGAGTCTTTGAGGAGGCCAAGATCTTTATAGTTAGAAAGCACGACAGGGAGTTTTGTGCAGATTATCATTGTCATCCAAATGAACGAAGAGGCGGCTGATATACTAAAGACTGTTCTAGAAATATTAACTTCAAAAAGTATTTTGCAAACATGAAAGTTCAATGATTTTGAATAAAAAAATATGAATCTTCTCATTCAAAAATGCAAAATGATAAAAAGCATCAGTAAGGAATTACTGGAAATTAAAAAGATGTTAAAAAGTAACAATACTTGGCGATGCCAATCTATTTTGAGATATTTCCAGATTTTAACCAGATGATTTCTCCAAATGATCAATTCTGAAATGAAATTATATAAAAAAAGATAAATCTGGAAATTTAATTTCTAGAGTTTGGAATTCTTTGGCAGCATAAACTAAGTCTAAACTCCTCAAAGATTTAGAGGGAGTTATGGCTGTATCTGAAAAGAACTGCAAAGTCTTAAGAAGGTGTGAAAACAAACCTTAAATTAGAACTTGAAAGTAAACGCACGAAACCAACTTACAAATCATCCACCACTTGTGACAATGAAACTTTAAGTAACGCAATCCATTTAACGCGAAGTTGGCTCAAACTTCTCATTGGCGTAATAGAAACCTAGTAACGTGGCTTCCAGAGGCAGAAGCATGCTCTGTCGGTAATTCGAAAACGTCACCTTGATTTGCATTCTAGTAGGGAAACTGAAAGGAGAAGTGACAGTAAAGATATAAATCGTAATAAATGGTTGTTTTAGTTTAACGTAATGGAACTTTTCAAATTACCATAATTTGCGGGCATTTGTTAACTTATGGATTTCGCTCATTACATTCCTGATTTAAAGATTTTAATAATTTTTCTTTTTTCTATAAGCAATATTTTATGCTTCTAAAGAAGGGAGATCTGTGTTTTATTGTCTTGAAACTGATAGTGCTTAATTTAGAATTTACGCACATCTAACATTGTCTTTTTTATAATTTTAAATACTAATTTAGTATTTCTCTTCCAGATGAAATTTGTTTGTTATCAGCCACCATTTTTGAGAAATTTCATGCTGTTTGGTAATTTACCTTCTTGAGCAGTTTTCTTACTTGGAAGTCATTTGATCTTGATATTGGTTATTTTTGTTTTCGGAAGTCGGTGAGATTTTATTTTCTAAATTTTGTTTCTACTGCTAATAAGCCCAAAGGACGTTAGCCCAGACGGGCTATTAATTTCGTTTTGGCATTTTGCGTTGATTCACTTTCTGCTTTGATTCACTTTTTAAGCTATTGTATTATAGTTAAAGAAATAAAATAATGAAGAATCTGCATAAATGTATATATGTTTCTCGCATTGTAATAAAACAACGGTACCCAGAACCCTCCAGTTTTGAATAACGTAATCCTCTATCGAATATGCGCATCTGGAAGCCTTAATTTGGAATTTGGTTTATTGTCTATTTCATATTTTGTCAGACATTAAAGAATTTTTGATTAAGAAACTCAACGATTGTCAAAGCGAGGAATAGCAACACTGTACAAAAAAAAAATTAATTCCAGCGCGGGAGACTGTGTATCGGAAATTCTAAAGATATGCTCATTTGAAAGTTATTTTGCAATATTGCTGTTGAATTGAATATTATGGTTTAAGCGCGAAGAACATGATATTTAATAAATAAAGGTAGCACACAAAACGTTAAATAAACGCCCCTTTGGGCGCAATGTAAAATCTGAAAGCTTTCAGATTTTTATTATTTTTTAAATCTTTGATTTAAACTCCAGTTCAATAATTCGAATTTATGAAATTCCTTATTATTGCTCCATAATTTAGTTGCCTTAGAACTTGTTTTATTGTTATTGTAACTGTGAATTTCTGTCGTTTTGATTGTTTTTCTAGACGTCTTTTTCAAAATTTTGATATTTTAACCTTTTACTATTCCCCTTACTTTTCATGTTTTTAATCTTAGTATCTTTTTTCTTTCCGACATTTATTTTCACATGCAGTTAGAAAACAACTGTATTTGCAAGTTATCCTAAAGCATATCAAATTATTTAACCATCCCCTTGTTTTGATAGTAAAAATCATTTCGAAATTTACATAGATTTAAAAACAATCTTAAATTCAAACTGCTACTTCTTTGGTAAATCAACAGGTTTTCTTTCACTTAGGAGTTTAGTCGTCAATTTTCAAAATTGGCGCTACGTAAAAATGGTTTAATATTAAAGTCAATTAGTAATTCAATAGATAATGCGAAAAGATTATGGAACTGAAATAAGGTTACCGAAGAAATACTTGAGCAGAATGGAGATTGAAAAATGCTATATACTTCAGCAAAGTTCACACAATCCAAAGAGTTTAACATTTCCTGTGACAAGCAATAACGATAGTTATTAATTAATTGCGGAATATATGAGGTGGAGCGAAATAATAATCAAAACAGTTACATATTTACAGGTTATAAATACTGAATTGAATGAAAGCTTAAAAGGTATTTTCTCCCTCCCTTCAGCATGCTCTCAACTGTAAGCACACTCGGCGCGTATTCGAGAGGTCCAGGGTTCAAATATCGGCGAGAACAATGATCATTTCTCACGTCTCCAGCATCAAAAGCCTAAATACTCTACAGTGGCGCCGGAAACAACCAAGTGGTGGACGATAATTCTTCACCACCAGGATTTGTCAATCGGGTCCTACGATCCCCAGTCCCCCTTTAAAATGGGGAGTATGTAAAGTATTTTCTCCCTCCTTTCCACATGCCTTCGTGGTGTAATTGGAAGCATACTCAACGCGTGTTCGTGATGTCCAGGATTTGAGTTCCGACGAGGGCACTGCACACTTTTCACGTCTCCAGTTTAAAAAAAAAAACTAATGACTCTCATCTCCGTAAGGAAAAACTATAAAATTTAGAATAAGAAGGTCCTTATTTTCTGTGAAAGTTTGGAACGTAGTCAGCCTTTTCTTGCATTTCATTATATAAGGTCCTACAATATCACAGTTCTTGAACAGAGATGAAATAGCAGAGTGCTGTCACTAAAGCAAGAAACGATCACATTCTTTCCACTTTTAGGAAATATGGTTTAGGGTGGCTTGTGTTGTTGAATTACTAGCAAAGCACATCTACTAATGCTTCTAATAATAGAGGAACTGCGATTCTCACGATTCTGATAAAATTTTTGCAAATAAGGCGTTGTACCTATACTGAATTTTCAAGTCCACATGAAGAGCTAAATTACTCACAAATCAAGAAGAGTCCAAAATTATTCTCAGCGCTGTTAAAAACCCGAAGATGAACATAAGGGTTTTCGATAAATACTACGTCTTGGAAATATCTGTCACAAAAAGAAACTAAGCGCGATAATTGATGCTTCTTTCTTTGATTAAAGTGCAATCTCCAGGGCGAATCTAAAAGATAGAACAGTGAAGATATGACGAAGATTACACCGTCATGTCAAATTTTGTAGAACACTTCAGTGTCAAGAAATATTACTTAAAGACCTTTTTATTTAATAAATTTAACATTGATCTTTCCCTTTATTAAATGTATCAGATATGTTATATTATTTGCTAAGATGCAGGTTCTTTTCCTCATGTAGGAAGTAATAGGAAACCACGTTGGTCTTCGCAAATTATTCATTGAAGAGTGTGATTATATCCACGCAGATCTTTTGAAATATGGTTCATAAACTTTAGCTAAAGATGACAAATTCCTTAGACAATAGTTTGCCATGTCTTTTTTCTATTTTCCTTGATTTCTAATGACGAATGCAGAAGGAAGTAATTTTTGTGTAATTTTAAAATTTAAAAGCAATTTTGAAGATATTCGTAACGTGAAAAATAAATTTCCTAAGCTGTTTTTCACATTACTAATATATTCAATGCTGCTTAAGTCTTATTGTTGTGTACAGGAAAATTTTTCTATCATCATTGACTTTAATCCAGTGATAATCTGGTGTCATGGATCCGAAAGCTAAGTAAGAATAGCAAAAATATTTTGCTGTAAAGGAAGTAAACTGTAAAAGAGACATATAAAATGCTGTGCAAAGGATACTCGAACCAAGTATTAACACCATCCAATGTTTTTTGTTTCATTTAGAGACGTACTCGAAGATGTTTATAATGAACCCAAGAATAGTCGTCCTTTACAGGCTCAAATCGGTGAGGCCATCGAAAAATCTCTGTAGTTGAAACTGTATTTGAAAAATCTTTACTGTTTCTTTGAATGACAGTTGACAAGCTTTACGTCAACAGAAAAAATGCCCACAATTTTGGCGTAGATCTTAAAAAAAAAGAAAAACGTTTTATCCTTTATTTATTTTTTATTGAATTTCTGTGTATTATAATTTGTTCCAAATGACAGATCTTGATTTTAATCAATTGTGACTCGATGAAACTTGATGCTCAGCTTATAATCCCAAGACTAAAAGCAATCACATGCTTGGACAGAAATTTCTGTTTCAGAAATATTGAGCAAAGACTATATTGTTGATCATTTTTGATTGGAAAGGCATAATTCACAAAGAAAATTTTCTTGAGGTATTCCATATTTTATAAAAGACGTAATGGACTCGTACGAGCATACGCCATGACATTATTCCATCGTCGTTAAGCTGTTTCTACTCAGGTAACCTCTCTTGTTCATCAAATTTGGCACCTGTAGATATATTTCTCTTTTCTAAAGTGAAACCTCATCTGAAAGATCATTAGTTTAATAGATAAAGACGTTCTCAAAACTCTAACCAGTGACTTAGATAGTACTGCAAAAGATGAGCTTTACGAAAGAATCAAGAAGCTGCATGACTATGAAAGCGTTGCATCTATTTTATAAGGATTGTACTTTGAAAACGAAGAAAGAACATTACTTTCTACAACTTTCGATTTCGCATGAACTTAAGATTTTGTACCCGCACTATGTAAATATTTCTTACTTCGTGATAAGAAAATAATTTCCCCAACCCAAGTAATTTATTGATAATTTGATAATGTCTTCTCGTTATTTTGATATCCAACCAAACAAACTCTCTCGTTTTAACCAATAAATAACTAAAAACACTTGAATATGAATTAGTAGAAAGACGTTTTTAAATTTGAAATAATTTAGTGTTTTTAGTTGCCACTCAATTTTAAATCTAAAGTTTTGAAACAAAGTTTTTAATATGCATAATTTGGCTACATTTTTATCACTGCAAATATACAATTATTATTAAAGTTACTCCATAAATTTGAATTCCTTTTAGAGTTTTAATATTCTGAGGAAACGTATAAACAACTATCAATATAACAGTAAATATTTCAAAATACGTTATACGTATTACTGAAAATGATATATTTAAGTACTAGGTAGCTATATGTATGTAATGCATATAAATATATCAAAATGTTTGCAGTTACAGAAAATTAGAGACACATTTCTCTTTGTTGTTATAATGATTAAATTAGGCAAATTTATCACACTTTTTTTTCAAGTTTTACTGTCTTGGTAACGAATTATTTTAAACCTTATTTTGGCAATTCAGATGTTTGATATTTACTATGAAAATAAAACTATGCATTTTCCTTCTCTTTCTGATGTCGGCTCTTTTTATTTTAAGTATAATCATCAGCTTAAGTAAGATTTTTTTTTCTGATTTAGTTGAAAAATTTACTGAATATCATACTTAACACAGAAATTAGGATACTCTAATGTTATCCATACCGGATTCAGAATGTATGTATGTATGGCTGTATGTGTGTTCATGTATGCATGTATACGTGTACTTACATATGTATTTATGTGTATACATGTACACACATATGCACATACATACATACACATATGCACCATATATACATACATTTGTTAATCTGGTCTCGATAACAGGAGATTACCGAAAATAGTTCATAAAAGAATTCTTTAATTTTTTACATTTAATGTTAATAATCATCTACTAATTAAAGACATTTAATAAGGAACATATTGAGCTTAGAAACATATTTAATTTCAAAACAATAACTTTTATAGAAATAAACATATATCTATGCGTATATACAAGGATGCTTACAAATATTTAGCAAGAATTTAAATGCAAGTAGAGAAAACCGAAATTAGCAGATTTTGTAATGGAATGGGCGTGTATAAATAATGCCTTAAGGTGTTACAAGACTTGGCTGAACAGTGCATAAAAGTGTTCTGCTGGCGTAAATCATTATATCTTGAGCGAATTTAGAGCGGTATGAATCGCTACGCAAAGGCGAAGCTCGACGATATGCATTTTATCCATAGTGTTACGAATGGAAATGGAGTACTGCTAAAAGGAGATACTCGAGAATTTTTCTCTGTACTTTCTAACTGTTCTCTATTTATCCGCAGTCCCATAAGTAAAATACATGTCAGTGAGTTTCACATTCCGGTAATGATACATACCCTTTGGAATTCTGACGGAGAATGAGAGTTTATATCAGGAGAATGCTTTTACCTAACAGCCTCTTCAACACGTAATTTCTGATAACTTATTTTATTAGAAAATTTAGTTAATTAAGATCCGCTATATTTGACATTACATTTTTGCCAGATATTTTTAGTTACCTTGCATTTAACACTAATAATTAGTCGTATGTATGAATTCAAGTAATTGTTTATCCGTTCTAAATGTCGAATTTATCTAACAAAAGCAAAACTTACGACTGTCGGTTACACAACAAATTCCCCAAACAACGTTTAGAGATATTTTTACTTCATATTGTTTGTAAAATTTGTAAAATTTTAAATCTACTTCCTGCACTGGAGAAAAAGCATTTGACAATCAGCTTAAAATTATGTATATAAATAGTATTATATTTATAAATATACACTATCCGACGTTGAAAATGCAACATCAAGAAGGAGTGGTCGAAAATTATGCAAGTTTCAGGGTAAAAGTACGTCACGGTGTTATGCGAATGATGTGATATGCGCAACTATCCAGCATACATTGAAGAAAATATAAGGGAAGGAACCTGCAGAATGTTCAATTTTCGTGCCTTATTTCTGCTAGGGAATGCATCGTAGAAAATTTGTTTCTGTCTCAGAGGACGCGTGTAATAGCAAAGAATGCCAGGCCGTCGTGAACGGAGAAGTTCCAGCAGACAGACGATTTTACCAGGGGCATAGTGATCCGACTGAGAAGGGCAGGTTGGTCTATACAGCAAATCTTAGCTGACACACACCTTGACGCGTCCACAGTGCGCTAACTGTGGCGACGATGGTTGGAACAAAGAAATGTGGCAAGTTCGAGGTGAGCCGATGCAGCCACATTGACGTCAGCACGCGTAGATTGACGCATTTTCCGACAAGCGGTAGCGCATCCGCAAGCCACTTCTGCCTCCATTCAGCAGCATGTTCAAGACACCTGGATATTCCTATATCGACCAGAGCTATTTGCCATCGATTGGTAGCTAGGGGCCTGCACTCGTGGTGTCCATTAAGAAGACTGGCATTCACACCATATCATAGGCACCAAAGTCTGCAATGATGCCAGACTCGAGCGATACGGACGACGGAATGCCACAGGATCGAGTTCTCAGATGAATTACGTTTCTTTTTCTCCAATGACAGTCGCCGCGTATGAGTGTGGCATCGATGTAAGACAGGTCCAACACGGCAGCAATTACGGAACGCCCCACCAGGCGATAGCGCGGCATCATGGTTTGGAGCGCAATTGCGTACGATTCCAGTTCACCTCTAGTTCGTATTCAGAGCACTATGACGGCCCAACGATACATGGATGTTGTGTTGTGGCCGGTGACACTCCCCTACCTTCAGAGAGTACCCAGTGTCCTTTATCAGCAGGATAACACTACTGTTTTGTTGTAAGTTTTGCTTTGACAACATACTGCTCGTATTAGCCAACGGGCTCTACAAGATGTACAGATGCTTCCTTAGCCACCGTTCCCTCCTGATGTATCACCAATCGAACACATTTGGGATGTGATTGGACACCATTTGCAGACCCTGCCATTGCCGCGTTCAGAAGACGAACTGTGGCAAATAGTTGACAGAGAATGGAGATCCATTCCTCAGCGCTGCATCTGTAGTCTCTGTACCTATACCTGTTGCTTCGTGTATCGCCGTCCAAGGTGGTCCTAAAAGTACTATAATGCAAATTGAATGTAGTATAACATATATAAATACATGTAACTATTCATGTAATTAAGTAAACTATGTCTTTGTAAGCCAGCTAATGCAAATATTAATATTAGTATAAGCAAATAGGGATTCATGTTGAATCTAATAGTTCCGTAACAAACAAATACAATTATAACTCCCTGAATGTTTGTCGAAAAAGATGACAAAGTATATTTAAAGCTATGACTACATAAATCTGATTACATCCCAAAAATGCTAGTTGGACTGGCAGTCCCACCTCTGCGGGCTGCAGTTTTGTAGATTTTTTACCGATCAGGTGCATAATTCCACCTGGATTATCCTTAGGTGGGAAGCATAGTCAGCCTACTGAGCCGAAGCTACTCTCGCGCTGTACTATGCATACAATTTCGAAATAAAGATCACTTATTGTTCGTTACTGAATCTCTCTGTTTGCTGAGTTTCATCACTTTCTGGCCACTCCTTCTTAGTGTTGCATTTTCAATGTCAGGTAGTGTATATTATATAGCATTTGTTATAAATATGGCTTCTTTTAAAATTTCATTACTTTATATATAACTCCTATCATAGCAACATTCTTTCATCAGTATTTTCTCCATGATGTTTGAGTTTATGAATGTTTGATAGAACTTTATAGATTATAACTTTATAGATCGAACTTTATATGAGCTGAAAGACTTTACAAACTTAATTTTAATTTTAATTTTTTATTCCTTTTTCATGTTTGATTTGGTTTATCGGATTATGGCAAGCACTTGAGGGCTATGTGTCTAAGGAAAGAATGTCTTCGTTAATGACTTTCTAAGGAAAATTGTCTCAAATACACGTTACACATGGGAAAAACACGGAAACGCCCATGCAGCCAGTCCGTTCGCTTGGAATCGAACCCAAGGGGAAATTACCAATATTCGACGATTTTAACGTTTGGTCTCTGGGGGGCAGCTCATGTATATATATTTCGAAATTTTTACATTTAAATTGTATATAGAAATATGAAAATGTAAAAAATGTTGTTATTATAATTTGAAAAAAAAACGCGTCTAGTTAGTAATGAATATGGTGCAATACTTGTTAACCATTGGTAAAAAGAGGCGTCCTCATTCATATTAACTATACTGAATTGAAGTATATGAAATTACTTTATTGCAAAAACTATGTACCAGTGAAGTATACGAAATAATGTAAATGTTATTTTTTTATTGAAATCTAAAAAGAATAAAAAATATTTAAGGTAATTTTCATTGATTCGCATGCGATGTTTATGAAAAAAATATGAAACTTGATTTACGTTTCGATTAGCATTACCAAATCTATCCAGTTGTAATTTCTGCAAAAATGAAAACGAAATGGCATTCATTATGTAAGTTTGCTTTTTGAAACTAAACAGTTATTTATAATTTGAGCCTTTATTATAACTTCTCCTTTCCGTTTCTTCACCAGAATGCAAAGCAATTCGTAATGTTTAAGCTGAGGTTTTTAGATTGTAAGATAGAGCTTATAAATTTCCCGACATAAGTTTGTAATAATTCGGCTTTGCGTCGTCGCTGCCGACATTTGAATTCAATAAGCCGGTTAGATTTACTGATTCAGCTTATATTAAAATTTAATTGTGTAGTCCTTGATTACTAGCCTATGTTTTAAATTAAAACTTTCTATTCCTTTAGTTGCATCACCGTGGGTTGTGATTTCTTTTAGTACCACAAGAACGTGCACTGATGCTCTAATTTCTGTTCACTAAAAGGAAAAGTTATTAAAACCTTTCCATGGCTTGCAGTTAATTAGATATGCATTGATGTTCTAATTTCCGTTTGATAAAATTATTAAATAGAGCGTTAATTCACTTCACGTCTGTCGGGTTTAATAGCTCCTGATGAAGTTACAACCCCATAATTATGTTATATTTATGTGAATCATATCTTTAAATAAAAAATAATCAGGTTTACATACGCTAAACATTTCAATATTTAAAAACAGATAATTGCCTTTTAGTTAACTTAAATTAACATGTTTCGTAATGAAATCTAAAACCATCATTTACAGTATAAAAATAATCTCAACTTGTCAAACATTTCATTTAGATGATACAAAATTAAGGATATATACAAAAAACAAAAATCTGAAAGGTTTCAGATTTTAAATTACGTCCAAAGGGGTGTTTTTTTTTAACATTTTGTGTGTTACCTTTATTTATTAAATATCATGTTCTTCGCACTTAAACCATAAAATTCAGTTCAAGAGCAATATCGCAAAATAATTTTAAAATGAGCATATCTTTAGAATTTCCGATACACAGTTTCACGCGCTGGAGATAAAAATGTTTTTTCTGTACAACGTTGCCATTGCTCACTTTGAAATCCTTGAGTTTGTTATTAAAAAATTTGTTAAAGTTTTATAAAATATGAAATCGGTAATAAATGAAATATGAAACTGGTAATCGGTAATAATTCCAAATTTCAATTGGTACTTCCAGATGCCCTTATTCGGGTGGAAACGTTAAATATTCAAAATTTCATGGCTCTACGTACCGCTGTTTTACAAGAAAGCGTAAATAATACATACATTTATGCAGATTCTTCATTATTTAGTTTCTTTAAATATAATATATGGCGATAGTATTTGAAAAGTGAAACAACTCTTTTAGTGAATCAATGTAAAATGCCAAAACGAAATTAATAGTCCTTCTGGGTAAATTGCCCCTTTGGACTAACAAACTTACTAAAAGCAATCTAAATTTATGCTATGACACCTGTATATTAGACCTGACTTGTATTTATTAAGTGTTTACTGAAGTATTTAGGTGTAACCAATTAAACTTACAGCTATGCGTGAGTTCTACCAGGTACCAAAAAATTTCGTGTTACGAGTTTTCGTGAAGTACCAAAGTTCACACTGACAAGAACATTGAAGAAAATCAAAGTAGTTTTGATAGTTCTCTATTTAAGATTTTAAAACAACAATTACAAGCTAGCAGTCTACATCACGATTGCTCATTAAATGTAGGGTAAAATTTAAATATTGAAGAATTCACAATTCAAATTGAATTGGGAGGAACTATAATTTTTTCTAGCAGATAGTAACCCCCTTGAACTTTCAGTAGCAGTTTACCATTGGACCTTATGAAATTTACTCCGATGAGTGGAATTTGCATCAAATATTAGCCAACACCCAATCCAACTCTAAGCCCGACTTCATGTTTCTCATTCATCCAGACAACTTCTACGGCTCCGATTAAGACTTTGTAGTCTCATTTGTTTTGGTAACATACATTAAGTCAAGACTCCTAACTACGTCTGTCAGCGACTTGGTAAGTATAACAGAAACATGCTAATGGTCTAAAAGACTCTTTTATTAAGAGCTCGATAAGCTGAACAGAAGGCACTCCCTATGCTTGCAAATCAGCCAGAATTTAGGGCGTGAAATTAAAAGTAGAATTTTAAATAAAAAACGGAATTTAGTCTTTATCAACCAAAGGCTATGCAGAAGTATTTCAGTTGACTCTTAACTTAAATTGGCGTGGCAGCATTGTCTGCAAGAATAAAGAAATGCTTGTTGTAGAGGAACAACTAACGTGGCCTTCAGCAGTATACGCTCTAACTAAAACAATCTTAAACCCTCACTTAAATACACGTGAGCTAATTTGCATTCTCGCAGAAAAACGGAAAGAGAGAAGTGACGGTGTAGATTCGCAACATAAAATAATTGGTTAATTAACATAAATACTATGCATTTATACACCTACGTTTGCCAACTAAAATTCTACAAACCTTACAAAATAACATTCTGGAAAGAACGACTAGTGATTGAAGTAAGAAGAGATAGTAAAGATACAACTTAAAATAAATTGTTCGTTAAACAATACATTTATTAAATATTATTTCTAAAAGAACACGATTAATAGGCACTATTCCTTTAGAGTGGCGTCATTTAAAAATGAAGATAAAATGAGAAGAAACCAATGCTACAAAACAAGCCAAATATCCAGGTTCGAGAATTTAACTTTTGAAATATCGTGACTCGAGATTTCCAATTTTTGTTTGAAATATCATCACACATTACTTGCCATATTTCGCCATTTTTTTAGTAGGATCGACTACACAATTTTGAAATTACCTAATGACGAAGAGGCTGCCATAAAATTCCTTCAGGACAAAGGAATAATTCATAGCAATTGACTTTGTTCTCTAAATCATTCGATAAGTTTAACTTTTGACTCAAACAGAGCTCCTTTATGGCACTGTTACGTACGTTCTTGCAGTGAAAAAAAAAAGATTGAGGAACAATGGTTAGAAGGCTTGTGTCTTTCTTTTCTCAAAGCCCTTCGCTTAATGTGTCTGTGGTATCAAGTATTGAATTTTGCCAACTTCAGTTAGAAATCACACAAAATACGACAATAAATTAGAATATCTACTTGAGAAAAATATGTGCAAATAGTTTGATGTCTCGTAAAAGAAAGAAAATAGTGGAGCCAACAAAATCTTAGAAATAGACTTAAAGTCTTTTCACAAAAAGAAAAACTCTGAAGTGTACACCACATGACTTCCTTGTACGGAATATTAAATTATATTCAATTTTCCTGCATTTCATTTAAGCATACTGAATTAACAGTTAACGAATTTCGAATTAAATCTACTTCGTCGATAGTGCATAAACCACAATAGAATAAATGAAATCTTTAAAGTTCACTATATTTATTTACCGTAGCCACATGTCGGCGCTAGATTCATTTAACGGCGTTACATGTCATTCATTTTATAAGTCAGAGTAAGCAAAAATTATAGCATCTTAAGAATCACCACAAGTTCTATTCAGATATTATAATAAATCTAAAACGATGTATAAAAGAAATTAAACAAATAAAAAAGAAAGAGTTTTTCACAGACGATTCAGGGCCGTTTACTTAATGCGCATGCGCTACTCGTTAATTCTGTTCTCACTTCACGGTAAGGCAAAAATACGTAAAAATTCAAAATATTTTCATTAAAAATTGAAAATATAGAAAAACGTAAACCACCAATATAGAAAAATTTAACCAAATTAAAATTACAATTTATGCGCAAAAACCAGCTAATAACTTAAACGATAATTCCAGAATGAATCAAGCATAATTTAATTCGCAGTAATAAAAGAAAACGTTACTTTGTGGTCGAGAAGCGACGCTTAGTTTCTCTAGATTGGCAACAAATCCACTATTCTGCTAAGCTTCAAATGTAAACAAATATGGCAGTGATCATGACTAAAAATTAGGCTTAGCCGCACTTAAAAAACTTTTAAATTGTTGATAATTCCACAATTATTGCATGCAGATTAACTAAGGTCGTAAAAATCTTAACCGAGAGATAAGAACAATATACGTAATTCAATCACTTTTAAAGCAAAAAATGCACAATTTACAAACTTATAAGAATAAAGAAACTGAGCACACTAAGCCGAATAACAGAGTGGATATATATATATATATATATATACGTATATTTATATACTTTTGATGCTGCAGATTGAAACCAAAATGCGAGGCGCACATCTACGTCTTATAACAGCCCTATATACAAAATTTCAACATTCTGAGGCTACTCCTTTTTGAGTTATGCAAGATACATACATACATACGTACGTACGCACACACGCCACGAAAAAAATCTCTTCAGAATCCATTTTAAACCAGTTTTATAATTATTTGAGGGGAAAAGAGTCTTTTATTCTGTCTTTACGCACGGATGTGGTTCAAAAACATCGTTAAATTGCATTCGATAGCGGTCAAAATAGATATTTTCGTTGAAATATGGTACCCGAAATTTTTCGCGATTACAATACTTACTTTTTACTTCCTACAAGGAAGTAAAAACGACTTGGATGATTCTTCTGGAAGAATGGGTATTTAGGAGTTTATGCAGGGAAAGCAAAGAAAGTTTTCTGGTCGCCGTTCCCGATCGTTGTGCTACAACATTGACGACTTCCCTTCAGGAAAACAGAATTACATTTTCAGATTGCTGAAAAGGATATAAGAATGGGGAATTAAGAAATGCTGAATATGAACATTTCACTATGAATTATAATTTCGTAAACTTCGAAACGGGAGGTAATACTGTGGAACGATTGTGGGGCAGTTCTAAATGGAGAAATAAACATCAGCGGAGCACTGCTTGCCACCCATTTAGAGTGATATTTGATCGAATTTATGTGGCATGGGCTATATTCAAAAACTGAATTTTTCTTTCGAATGATATTTGCAATTTTATGCTACCTCTTTAGATTAAATTTCGTTTTTTTTTCTTACATTTTATTTATGTGTACACTATTCTAGACTAAAGAATTGAAACGAAAAATTTCCTTTTTTTTTTTAAGAATTATGAAATTTAAAAAACTTTGCATTTTACAGAAGTCATTTTGTTTAGTCTTTTAAGCTGTATTATTACTTCATAATTTTAAACTTGGTAACCATTGAGGGAAAAAAAAGTGGCGCATTTTTAACTGACGCCGCTCAAACGGAATAGTACCGATTAATAAATCCCCCCAAAATATCTGCTAATTATGGCTGAGGATCTTACCAAAGGACTATATTTTTATATTGAGAAATTTTTTTTTGTATTTCTCTGCATGTTAAATTTATTTAAAACTAAAATTTAACTTTATCTTTCACAATTTAGCTTCTTAATTGTATCATGTGCTATAGGAAAATAACGATTCAGTTAAAAATGGGTATAAAGTCTTATGCTTGAGAGACTTTCCTATGCACTAAAAATTTCTACGCTTTGTGTCAGAAATCTAATATTCTAGAGCAATTAACCTTGAAAACTACTGGATTTTGCTTGTAAACACAAAGTAGTATTTTATTAATAAATTATTCTGAGGTGAAACAGAAATTCTGTAGCGGCTATTAAACGCTATTTTGGCTAAATGTTTTAAAATCAGATGTATAGGTTTGAGTTCATTTCAGTGATATGCGGCTAATTAATTTTACACAAGTATGTATGGAATATTTACTACAATTTCTGCATTTTCGAAAACGATTTCTCATTATATCTTTTTAGTAGTTTTGTGGGAAATGCTTTACAGCATAATCTGCAAAAAGCGGCTTCTCTTTCATGAAGCAAGATCTAAAAGAAACTTGATAATGGTAAAATAATTCCATCTCAATAGAGATCTGAGAAAAGTAAAGTGGAAAGAATTGGATGTTACATCAGCTTAGCACTTCAAGTGGAAACTTATATCCTCAGACCGGAAGAGAATGGTTTACTAATCTTTTAGATTTTGCAGCGAATAAGAGGGACTCATTTTTTCTTGGCTGCTTCACAACAGTTGCCAACGTAAAATCTCAAAGAAAGAATATGATTCTTTTCAACGTGTTAAAATATACAAATAGGTAATTTGATACTTATACTAGTTTCATATTTCATTCGAAACAGCTGCGAAAGCGATCATGTAGTGAATGCAATTCCTGTAATTAAAAAGGATTCATACTCCAGTTTGTTTAATTTCTAACGCGTTTGTTTGTTCCTTCAAGTAGATTTATATACCCACTTTGATTATAGTAACTGTTGTCGCTTAATTGATATACTGCCTGCTATGGCATGCATCTATTATCCCTTTCGTGGGCCATTTATTTTTCTTTTGAATTCCTCCCAGTTTTTTATGTTTTATTAACAATTAAGCAATAACATTTAAGGAAATGCATTTTATTTTGCCGAATTTTATTTTTACATTTAAATTTCAGGGGTGGGAAGTATCCTTCCCACGGAACCATTTACAGTCATAAAGAAAATTAAATTTAATGGTGATTATTTGCCATGAAAAGATGAGAAGCATGTTCCAATGCATAAGGGTACATCACATTCTGCACAGATGCAGCGGGTCCTCTTTTCTTTTCCTTTTGTGCTACATTTCCTACATCGTCTATAGTTGGAAACCATCTTTGGCATATGATTTCCCACACTGGCTAAGCGCACATCATCCGGAACTGCACACTTCTTTGCTTGGAAGCTAGCAGGACGTCCTTTCCTTTTTCTTGAGGAATATCCGTCTATTAGCTGACGAGCTAATGCTATACGGAATGTTAGCTGGTCTAAATTTCTGTTTCTTTTGTTCACTTGCCACAGTATGAAACTATTTATGATGCCAAGGTCAAGAAGAAAATAAAAGATACGATGCCACCATTTTACAGATCTTCTTCCTATTTGGTATCTTTCTTTTCTTTGATCGAAGCGATCAACTCCTCCCATTACATCGTTATATACCGCAACAGCTTTTGGACAAGGGACTTCTGCTTTAGTACCATCTTTTTTTGTTCGATGTACAGATGTCATAAATGCTGGATTATGTGCAGTGGTCAACAAGGTAACAGCCTTATTGTCCATCCATTTTATTGCAGCAACACCTTCCTTAGTTAGGAATTTTGATTCTCCCCTTTTTAGTTTGTCATTAGTTTTCAGCATTTGTGGTAGACCCTTCCTTTGCGGTTTCACAGTCCCCACAGAAAATAGACCACTTGCAAGTAGTTTTTTTGCAAGCCTAAATGATGTGAAATAGTTATCATGGGCTATAAGGCGACCTGTGTGTTTCACATCTTCTGTTAGTTTAGTAACTACTGTTTCCCCTAAATTTAATTTTTTAGCCTTATTATCAGACGTTTCCTTCCCACAATAAATTTCAAATTTCTGAATATAACCTGTCTTAGAGTCTGCTAAACACCAAACCTTGTACCCTCTTTTGATAGGCTTCATTGGCATATACTGCTTCAATGAAGTTCTCCCTTTGAAAGCTATCATACATTCATCTATTGATAAAGTCGATGAAGGTTCATAGGCTTTACATATGGAATCATTGAGTTGTGAGAGGATTGGTCTGACCTTATGAAGTTTATCATGACCAGGTTGTCCACGTGGTGGATTTGTGCTGTTATCATTCACATGTAAAGTCTCAGTTATTTTTTTGAACCTTTTTGCAGTCATTACTCTAGCTACTGATTGAACATTTAGAATAGGGTCTGTGCTCCAGTAGTTTTTTAGTTCAGGCAGTTGATGTATTCCCATGAGTATATGCATACCTATCCATGCTTTCAATTCTTCTGATGTGATCTCTTTCCAGTTCAAAATAATGTCTTTTGTATTACTACCCAATCTCTTATTTTTCTTAGGTTGATTTGCATATGAATTTGTTTCGTCAACAATATTCTGTAAAATTTCTTCAGTAAAAATTGTTCCAAAATAATCCTTTTCCTTGTCAGTTGAATTGAATGATATTTTCAGATTTGGCTCATTATTGAAAGAAGAATCAATGTTGTCAAAGAAATCTACTTCATTGCTCCATTCTTCATTCATTTCATCATCACTTTCAGAAGAATTGTTGACATCAGGTTCAATCTGCAATACTTCATCAGCAGAGGACAGTCCCTCAGTCGTCACACAATTACTTCCAGAACTTGTGCTAGGTTTATCTAAATTTTCTAGCGATTGTAATTCTGAAAATGCATCATCATCAGCTTCTACTTCAGAATCATCTGGGTCACTAGGGAGGCTAAACAGCATATCCAAAGCAGCTGATGTGGACAAAAACTTTTTCTTACTCATCTGAAAGTTATGAGAAGAAGCCGAGAATAATTTTTTTTTTGAACTACGATCGTTAAAATTATTTCACTTTTGATTTAGTATTTATTATTCAAATTAGATAGTTACTGGCATAAATTGTGCAGAAATGCAACAAATATGTAAATATAGTTACAATAAAAAAAATATTTTCTTTATTTATTATCTAAACATAATACTTACAATCTAACTATTCTAATTTTTCAATAGTATACAAATTGCACTTGTCTTTTATATGATACAATAGCATTTTCACATTTCACCTATTATTTATTATACAATAGCTACTGGCACAAAATGTACAGAATTATACAGAATAAGAAAATGTTATTACAATAAAAACAGTGTTTTACTCACGTTTGCAGCAGAATCGTTGAGCAGTACAAATGTCACATCAAAACAGAATTAGTAGAACAAATCTCACATAAAGCTTTCAAGCATTCGAAACCAAAATTACCGCCAATTCCATTCAGTCGATTGAACACTAGATGGCAGCACAAAATTGAAGCGGGAAATTCCGTTCCCAACGTTCTAATAGCAGCATCAATATATTATAATGGGAATTGCGCTTCCCACAGGTGTATTTTGTAGGATCTTGTAGGTGGGAAGCAATCTTCCCACGGCTCACGAAAGGGTTATACTGCTCTTGTATCAATTGTGACAAACTCATAGTTCACTTACGTAATGTTATGCATCCCAGCATAATGTTGTAGTACACGGAATGAATACGTTTTACTTTTTTCTTATATAAAAGAAAAGAAAAAATTTTAAATTTCTTCAAAATTTGAGTTTAAATTCAAATTTTATCATTGTATACCGTGGAAAAAAAGTGGGTGAGGGGACAGTTCTATATCTCCCGTTCTGCTGGCACGATTGACGAAATTCAAATTGCGTTTTCAAGCGCGACTTAGGATATGTATTAGATTTAAAGATAGCATTGTTTTAACATAGGTATTTGACTCAAGAACAAACTTTTCCTGAAATAACGTACCAATATTTTTCCATATTTCTATTCTACGATTTAAATTATGCCTAGATAATAAATTTCTTAATTTTTAATGAGAAATTTAAAAATTTATCTTGACGGATTTTTTTCAGTTTGCGCCTAGAACTTAGCGAACTTCTTAATTTATAGCAACTTCTTTTCCTTTCCTTTTTTTCCTTGTCCACGAGCGGAGGAAAAAATTCATCTTTCATACTTTTAAATAATTTTAATACAGTGCGTAAACCACGTTTTCGTTATTATCGCTTATAATAAATATGCCAAATATCAAAACGGGCCAAAATGTAGATACACGTTATCTTAAAAAATTTTAAAAATACTCTAATTTTTTGCAGGTATGCTTAGACATACATCTATTTTAAGATGACTGCAAAAATTTTGTAGGTATAAAATTCAGAATTTTTTTTGAAAAATTTATAAAATTTTTTATAAAACATAATTTAGAAATAAGTCATAAAAAATTGGTGAATTTTATTTGCAATAAACCTGAATTTTGAACTATGAAAGAGAGAATCAAATAAGTTTAACAAAAATGAGATTAATAAATATATACTAAATTCAATTAACATCGAGGAGCTTTGAGAGCTAATTTTTTCAAAAACTACTCGTGCGGGTTTCACAAAACTTGGCAGTTTGGCATAATTTGAGTCGAAATCGAAATATGGAAATATGGAAAAAAATTGGCATCTCATTTCAGAAAAAGTCCGATTTTGTGTTAAAATACCTATATTAGAACAACGGTATATATAAATCTAATACATATCCCAAGTCGCGGTTTTCGAGACATGAAAAACGCTATTTGTATTTCGTTAATCGGCCCAGTAGAACGGGAGATATAAAACTGTCTCTCAATTTTTTTTCTTTCTTTTGCGCAGTGTGCATTGAAATGGCTAAAGGCATTACAAAAATAAATTTTATAAGGTATTTTCTCCCTTCTCTCCACATACCTTCGTGGTGTAACTAGAAGTCTGGTCGACTCGTATTTGGGAGGTCTAGAGTTCGAATCCCGGCAAGGTCACGGCACCCATTTTTTAAGTTACTGCAGGTATGAAAAGAACCTAATGATTCTACAAGTGGTGATTGAACTAAAAGGAGGTGGACGATAATTCATCACCACCAAGATCTGAAGACTGGGTCCCACAATCTCCAGTTGCCCTTTAAAAGAGGAAGTATATATAAGGTGCTTTTTGCTTCCTTTTTTGAATTCTTTCGTGGTGTAACTGAAAGCAACTCGACGTGTATTCGGGAGGTTCGGTGTTCGAATTTCGCCAAAGGCAGTGCATCTTTATCACTTTCCTGCAGCGATAGAACCTAATGATTCTACTTTATAATAAAATTAATTTTAAAAAGATCGTTTGCAAGAATTATGTAGAATGATATTGCAAATGATTTTATTCTTTCAGTTTTATCTTTGGTAAGTTTAAGAATTATTTTTTTTTCTCCAAACAGACAAAAATATGTGATATTCTTTCCAAAAGCAAAGTCTAATTTTTGGTTAACTCTAATTTCTTATTAGTTTAGTTTTATTCATTAAAGATGAGCTTATTATTTTTAATTTCAAATGCTGAATTTAATTTAGTTCCTTATTAATTAAAATTCCGGAAATTAATAAGGTTTTGACTCAACAATAGGATTTTTCTTTATCATCTTACTTTCTTTTACAGACTTTCTTTTCAGAGTTCTATTACCTTTTTTGGATATTTTGAAGTTTATTAATCCATACATTAGAAAAATAAGTAAAACGTCCTTTTTCCTTCGAATTATCCTCACATTAGTTATCTGACTACATATACTTCATCCCTTTGTTAACGAACCTTTATTCAAGCAAATGCAAAAATGTTGCTAAGCAAAATATGAATAAAAATAAAGCTATTATTACTTTAACAAAGAAATCTGTAACAAACTATAAAAACTTGAGTGTTTGCATCTATTAAAAGCAGTTGTTAGGCATCTTATATCAAAATCAGTTTCTATCAAATACTTGGTCTACATGAAAGTATGCGAATTTATCATCTTCGAAAATGAAAGCCTTGGAAGTTGACTTCCGGAAAAAAAGACTTGAAATTTCTATCATTCGAGAAAAATTTTAAGGAAATGAATATTCAATCAGCCTGCTATGCGAAGTAACTGATATTTGGTGAAATTATTAGCCCTAAACGAATTTACAAACTCTGTCACTGGCAGGCAAGAATAACTTCAGTAAACATCATCAAGATTACATTAAAAGTAAAAAAATAATGTGTAATTTATAAACACTAGTCTTAGAGGTCTCAATTAGAAATGGATATATGAACTCTTATCACTTAAATTACCTTTTAATATAAGTTTAATTTACAGTTAGTACTAATTTAATCATGCTTGAGATATTTAATTTCATACCTGCTGGTTTAATTTTTTTTTCATATCAACAGAGTGGTTATAACTAAAGTTACCCTATTTAAACCTATGTAGAGCCATAGTATGGTGTGGTTTTACTAGCAGACCTATTTCGTTGAAACGTTATAGACACATTATATGAAAAATGGGGAAATAAAATCTGCAGTTAAAATTAATAGTCCAAATTTCGATCGACAGAAGGCGCTTTTCATGCTTCACAGAAAAAAAAAGTTATGCAGATTTGGAGCGCTTTAAAAAGCTAGTAGTAAAATCAATCTTCATCATTCATTCGTCATTCAATCACATATTTCTTTAGAGAAGAAAAATCAAGCTTTACTGATCAGGTTGTTTTATTAGAAAGACAGTAATTTTTCAAATGCGCTTCGAGAATATCGATGCTTGAAAGGCTTCGAAGAGGGCTTATGTCGAGGCAGAGTTTGAAAAAGGTGATTATTAAATTTGAAGAGACTAGGGAGCTGTGTGTGCTACGAGGAAAAAGGCGGAAACGGATCTCAAATGAAGCTATGATGCCCACCAGCGGCTGAGAAGTAAAAACCCCTGAATGCTGGTAGTTGGATTTGAGGTCGAGTCACGGCGAATGGACTGGCTGCACATATGTTTTCGTGATTTTTTTCATGTGTAACGTGGATATGATCCAGTGTCTCTTAAAAACTCCTCCACAGAGCATACCCCCCTCCGTATAGCGCCAGATGGCGGAGCACGTAATAAATAAAAAAATAAGCTGGTGAGGAAGTCGCTTTTGATGTTGTCGAAAGAGCGTCCAGTTCCGGATATTCTTCAAAGAGTGTTCGAGCGGTGTCATGTGAGTTAACTTTCCTTTGGTTGACAGTACGAAGGTCTGCAATCCATTGTAAAGAAGTATCCATACGAGATCCAACTGTACAAAGAGTTGCATCCTGCATTCACGGACAAACGCATTTATTTTGCTAGCCTTCTTTTGGGCCAGAATAGCAGTTGACAATGCATGACCTTGGAGCATTTTATGGTCGTACGAGTCGTATTTTACGCTAGATGAGCAGTTAATACTGAAAATTGTCGCATGTGGGATATTGGAAGACCTAATGTTGCGCACGAACTGTTCTCTGCATCCTGATTACATTACTCTATGGTGTGGCTTCACTGCTAACTTCATACTTGGTTCATTTTTCTTTGCCCTCAAGACTATCAAAGATATTCAATCACGGATGCCGATTACTAAGAACTTCTTCAGCTTCAAGTGATTCCCACATTAGAAGAACGAGAATGTTTAGGGACTACTGTCTTCATGCAAGAAAGTGCATCACTTTACATTGCCGGGCCAGTGAAAGCACTACTTTGTGCCCACTTTGGAGATTATTGGGTAATTTCCAGAAGTTTTCTGATTGTTTGGCCTCCTCATTCTCCGAAACTTGAATCTCCTTGACTTCAGGCTGTGGAGAGTCCCTCAAAGGCAGTGTCTATGGAGGAAGCATATAGACTGTGCTTGAACTGAAAGGAAACATAACACGCCATGTCATTGCAACTGATCGATAAACCCTTTGTGATGCTGTTGAAAACGCTATAATACAATATGAACGTGTGATTGACGAAAATGGAATGCACATTGAACAAATGCTGTGATTAAATAAAGTTTTGTGTTTCCAATTTCTGTTTTTTGTTCTTCATGTGGAAATTCGAACTGCTAATTTTTATTGCAAATTTTTTTCCCTGTCGTCCATATAATGTATATACCAAGTTTCAATGAAATAGGTATATCAGAATAGGCTCTCCGTGGGTCGAAATAGTGTAACTTTAATTATAGAAACCCTGTGCATGATAAATGAAAATGGACGAATTAAATTTCCAGGTTTTGTAAAGTTGCCATACAAAACCGATTTTGCGGACGAAGATTTTAACTTCAACGAAGATATTTTAGGACCAGATAATGCACCTAGTATATCAGGTTTCAGAAAGAAATTTAATCGTTTAAGGAATATAAACTTGAAGAAACTGAAGCTATCCAAGAACTGTCGCTTCCAGTGCCAACCAGCTATTGAGAACCATGTACTTGATGCCGGAAAGAGTTTAAGTGATAAAAAGCCTTATGCTAAAATTATGATTAATCACTGCTTAAAGTGTCTGAGATCAAAAGGTTACATGGAAAAGGTGATGGATAGGCACAGATACAAAAGGGACCTGGTATGTAAAATTAGCGCCTAAATTATATTTTTCTTAAATGTTTATTATTACATTTATTTAGCTAACAATCAGATTGCTTGGAATTAAATTTTATCATGTGCGACGAGCGTTTTAGAGTCTTGAAATCAATTCTGCGTTTAAATTTTACATTAATATAGCTTAATTCCATTTAAACGAAATTGTTGCATATCTGACTGCTTTAAAGGTACTAGACAATTTGCCGAATTTCTTTTGTTGAAAACATTATTTTGATTGCGAAAAATGGTTTGACGCCTTTTTCTCTTAGAAAGAGTTCAAATTGCAACTCCTTACTTTTTCCGGAATTGTAAATTGGTTTACTTTCTAATGATTCAAATACAGTAAGACCTGGATAAGAAATTTCTGCATAAGAAATTTTCCATTGTAAGACGTCTAAAGGTCTGAAGCCAAATAGTATTGCCCATGAAATCTTAAAGAAAAACTGGAGCAAATATTGCATCGAAATCCGAACGCTGCTTCGGAATCCTCAACGCCTGGACAACATAGACCACTTTGTCATTCAATTCATTACCGCGAGTTAGAGCTTAAGATAACGATAAAAACAAATATAGAACATACCTACTATTATTGCGTACGACATTATGGCAATATATTTATTTGGCTAGATGGGTAGCAGCCTCTCTTTAAATAAAACATTGCTTAATTCAAAACTATATTTTAATTGATATTGCCCTTTAGTTTCAACAAAATGACTTTTTTCAAATGTATAAATTGCAAACACACATGCAAAAAAAAAAAAAAATGCTCTTGTTCTACTGCGACGATTGAAGAAATTCAAATTTCGTTTTCCATGTCTCGAAAGCGCGACTTAGGATACATATTAGATTTATATATATCATTTTTATAATATAGGTATTTTGACACAAAATCGCACTTTTTCTGAAATGACATACCAATTTTTTTCATTACTTTGATTCTATGACTCAAATTATTCCTAAATGTTACATTTTGTCAAATGTGGTGCGAAATTTAAGGAGAAATTCAAAGAGTTATCTTAGCGCATTTTTTTCAGTTTGCGCCAAGAATGGCGAGCGAACTTCTTAATTTAAAGCAACCTATTTGCCTTTCCCTTTTTTCATTGTGCACGACGGGAAAAAAGACATGGTTCTTTCTTTCAAATAAATTTAAGAAAGTGCGTAAAATAAATTTGACTTATTGTCGCTTGTAGTAAATATGCTATTCAAAATGCGCCAATATATAAATTCACAGATATCTTTGAAAACTTTGAATAAAAAAACTCTATTTTTTTGCAGGTTTGCTTAGAAATACATCTGCTTTAAAATGACGGTAAAAATTTTATAGATTATAATACAAAATTTTTTCGAAAAATTTATAAAAATTATTTAAAAATACAAATTCAAAAAATAAGTCTTAAAAAATAAACAAATTTTATTTGAAATGAACCTAAATTTTGAAATGTGAAAGAAAGAATCAAATTAAATTTAATAAAAAAAGAGGTGTTAATGAATATATACCAAATTCAATTAACATTGGAGGAGCTCGAAATTTGACAACTAATGTTTTAAAAACTTCTCTTGCGAGTTTTACAAAACTTGGCACTCTGGCATAATTTGAGTCGTAGAATCGATATATGAGAAAAAATTGGTATGTTATTTCAGAAAAGTCCGATTTTGGGCCAAAATACCTATGTTGGAACAATGGTACATATAAATCTAGTATGTATATCCTATGTCGCTTTTTCGAGACGTAGAAAGCGCAAGTTAAATTTCGACAATTGGTCCAGTAGAAAGGGAGATATACAATTGTCTCCCCCCCTTTTTTTTGTTCAGAGTGTACCTAAGAATTTTAGGAAAAAGAAGTACTATTAAAATGGTAAAAACTCGCTACGTTTATGTTTTTGAAAATTTTATCTAATGTTGTTACTTTCTATTACGTAATCATGCCAACGTACAGTATTTAAAAGATAAAATTCTGGCTAAAACTATAATGCAATATAAGTATGTTTTTAATGAACTGGGTTCCTTTGAATAGATGCAACAGAATTTTATTGCCTTGAAATAAAATTTACTAAATGAAGTTTATAATTAAACTTATGAGTTCAAATTTTTAATCAAAAGAAAGAATGAAATTTGTAATAACAATAATTTTGCTCTAAGACCTTATACATTACTACAATGAACTTTTTTTTAGCAAATGACGCCCTATATTGAACCAACAAATCCGTTAAAAGATCATCCAACCACCGTAACATCTAAGCAACAGAAACATTTTCTTTTTGGCGGATGGCTATCAGATGTGATTAATCCAAGTCAGAAGCAAAAAAATCACCAAGATTTTGTAAAGCATCTCGAATTTCGTAAATCGCGCATTTTATTAGCTTTACCGACAAAGGAAAATTCAAAGTTGCTGAAAGTAACCAAAGAATCCATAGTGATTGGAGGAAAACTTGATGATGATTATGAGAACGTGAGTATTTTTTGAATTTAAACATAAATCTAATCATGAATGCTATTGTAAAAAAATTTCACCAGGAAAAAAATCACAGTTAATTGTACTTTAAAAGAGGGAATATATAATTCATAAAGAGAATGCTCGGTTTTAAAAAACATTAGGTTTTGTACTGAATGCTTTCTAAACACAATCATGATTTTCATTTCGGCTTTTTGTTATCTGGTAGCATACCTTGTGATAATGTACGCAGACTTGATGAGGTTATGTGAAACACAAGTTGCTAAGAGGGTAATTAAATATGTTTTTATACAATAAGCTTTTATTTAAAATGTATATGATAATTAAAGCACTAAAAGGAGGAAAGCAGTCTACCATATAAACATTTTTTTAATTGTATTTTTTCTGTTTAATCTCAATTACATGTTATCAATTTTTAAGTAATTATTAAAACACAAGCACTAAACTGTAAAAAAAATTGAAATAAAAAAAATAACTGAACGTCATTCGGAGAAGGAAAAAATTGCTTTGAATATTTAGTTTCGGAAATTGGATACAGTAATAAAGTTACAACGAGAATTTTACTTGAAGCTAAAGTGAAAAAACAAATATCTCCGATTCGTCATTAACGGCATGGTAACGAACTCAAAAGCAAATTTTCCGCGAGAAATGCTTTTTTTACCCCGTCTACTTCAGACTGCTACAAAGTTAAAAAAAATAATGTAGAAAATTGCCCAATCAGTACGTTTTTATCATTCTTGTTTTAAAAATAAGAAGTTTATTTTATAATCTATGAAAGTTTCAAAGCTTTATATCAGATGCATTAACAGATGTTGAAATTTTAAAGTCATAAACGTGAAATCGTCGAAAATTTGAGCGATTTTTAAAAATTCGCTAAAAGTTCAGTAATAAAGTTACAATTTTTGTACAAGTTTTATTGAAAAGTTTTCTTTCCACTCTAATCCATGGTGCAAACAGTAAAATTCTGATATGTTTAGTTTGCTTATTAAATAAAGGTATACGCGAAAAATCGTTTAAACATCAAATAGAAAATTTAAATAGAATTTTTAAAAACATTCCATCACCGACCGAATTATGCTGTCACCAACCAGTAACGTATTTACAAAGTTTGAACTCGATATCTTATTAAGAATTATGTTAAAAATCGATTTCAGAATTCCAATCATAGTAAAACGCCGTGAGTGAACTAAATAAAAGATTGTATTAATAATAACGAGATTACAAATATATTAGGATTAAATAAAGACAAATTTTTGTTAGATTTGCAAAATTTACTTTGCATCAAAGGAACGCGTCTATCAGTTTTCATGCGCTTACATAGGGTCTTCATTAAAAATGCTCAGCTTGCATCATTAAATATGAATGTTGTAGTTTGTAGTGTGCATGAAACAGCACCGAAAAAAGGAATTTTTTACTTTACAGAACTATGAAGATGATCAGAACGACGAAGATATCTCCGATTTGGACAAACTGGAGAAGAAAACCCAAGACTCCATTTCTTATTTTATATTCGGAGCTTTTGCTTTCATTTGCGTTTTAAGCGTTTTTGTGTTTCCTGTCACCGATTTCCTACGCATGTTTGTTCTAAACTGCCGTTCAAATTCTTTGATAATTTGCGATATACTCCGATGCCGTGACCCAAGTAAGATAATTATACCCTTTATAAGAATTTGTTTGCATAGAGAAGATAATTTCTATTACTTTTTTAGTTGAACTTATAAAATATTCAAAAAACAGATACGTCGGATATAGCATAAGATTTCTTATGAAAAGTTTCAATTATCACGACCAGTTAGTGGACAAAATCCTACCCATTATTAATATATCAGAATCTCGAGAACACATCATTTCCAGATGACTGATGATGTATAAAAGTTTATATCATTACCTCTGAGAAAGCATTAAAATGTTTAAGTATTCTGTGGGTTTCACTTCAAACTCTGGAGTCTTGTGAACTATACCTAAAAGCTACTATGGACTAAATAAAATATCATGATAAACTATCACTTGTAAATGGCCACTAACACCTTTTACCCGCAGAAAACAGATTGCTTAAAACAGTAAGGACATTTATTATTCCTTAAACCTAAGAGATGAAATGTAGCCTGCTTTTTATTTTAATCCAAACTAAAATATTTGCTACTTTGAATAATAAACAGCTATTTACTGGCAACTTATAACAAAGAGTAGAGCGTTAGCCCTTAGCTCAAAATTAAGAAGTCTATAAAGAATTATTTTATTATTATATAAAAGTTATAAGCAAAGCCAGACAACAGTAATGATTAATTTTTTACTTGAAAGACATTCTCCTTTAATTTGATTATCAAAGTCCCGATTATCATTTGTGATTCCACTACCTGTGATATCACAACTAAAATTCACAAAAGAAAGCTCTAGGGTTTTTCTGAATAATATCCGAATAATAGAACTAAACTAGGACGAATGAAGAGCGCTTATAATTTAATGAACCTGGAAATAAAAAATAAAGCATAAAATATTTTCGTAAAGCTCTGCTCTTTTGTTTTCTATTTGCAGAATACAGACTTGTTAAAGAGATGTGTGAAACATCTGGAGTGCCAATTACTTCTTATAAAGTGTACAGGAAACTAATGGAAAGATACGAGTTCGAGAGCGATGAGAGGGAATAAAGAAGAACGTTTATAGTAGATGAAATGGAGAGCGATTGATCTACTCGTTTGTATATCGCTTCTAAAACATGAATTATTTTGCGAAATTCATTGTATATAGAAAACTCCATTCTAATAAATTGTTTTATAACTATAAGCTTCTTTTTTCCCGTATATTTTTTGGCTTGAGATAAAAAACTAAGCTTTGGTAAGAATTGCTAATGTACATTTTATGAACCATGTTAAATTTGTGAGAAAGATATTTTTGACATTTAGAATTAAATAAATGGTAGGCAATTCGAGTATTATTCAGTTACAGTGAAAATTGAGAGAAATTGTTTAATCCGAAATATAGCTCTTTCGGGTATTCCCTTACGTATGAAAATAGTGCTTTTTACAGATCAATTGCACGTTGTTTATAATATTTAGGGGTTGGACTGATAAAGACACAGATTACTTTTAATTTAATTTAATCAGGATAATTTTTAAATTAAAATTTTTGATTCGTGTTTTTGTCGGTTCAGAAAAAGAGTGTTTTATTTATTTACTTCTTCCATCGCATAAACCCCCTGATGACGATGCAGCGAAAGAGTAAATTTCATATTCCAGTTTTGGTTTTGGCATATTCTCCTCCCTATTTCGTGCAGTTTGTCACTGTACTCTAATAATGCCAATAAAATTTGTAACTTTAACTGCCAATTTTATTTAAATTTTACTACTTTCATCTGCCATTCTTTTTTTTTAAGTCAGCGATATTTTTATGTATGCAAACTTAGCAGATCAAATGATAAGATAGAAAGCAGGAAAGTACAATTTAAAAATTAAAATAAATAATTTATTCAAATCAGTTTTAATTAATTAAAAATTAAATGAAGTTTATGGCATTAGGGTTTTAAAGCATTTATTTGCTGCGGTTATCGTACTATAGACCAGAACTCTGAATTAAGTAATTAGACGTTTTAGTATATCAAAATTTACAGCTTTAATTTGATGTTTTGTTTGGTTCAGTTTCTTATGTTAATATGAGCTATCTTTCATATTTTTATTGTAATTCGATATGAAATTATCACAAGCATCAAAGCTTTGTCTATGTGTGTATCGGGTCGGAAGTCATTTAATACTCTTTTAATGGATATTTAGAAATTTACTCCAGTCAGTTATTCTACCAAATGTTGTTTTCAATCGTGGAAACCTTTTGGTTCTCTTGCGTCGTATACAGTTTTGAAGACAGGGAGGAAAGATGTTATGAAAATTAGTTCTTGTAAATTCGTGTTTCAGTAGCTTCAAATAATCCTGTCCAATGATAATACTTTTTTAGATCACAGTACCAGTTGCTCATTTAGAAGTAATTGCACATACACGAGAGGGTCTTATCGGTGCATGGGCATTACAGTAATGACATGGGTATTCTAAATTCCCGTTCTATCATTTCTGTTTCATAATACATCCTCTATGTTGGAGGTTAAGCTAAACTAGGACTTTTTTTCCCTGCACAACTTTACCCATTTCCTGACCTTTACATTTTCCAAACTTTTATCGCTTTTTAATGTCCTTGTTCTTTGGTCGTACACAATCTATATGTTGTAAACTCTATGCAGTTTTAATTACTATTTTAAATGAATATTGTGCTCTTAATTATGGTTAATTGTTTTATCTTTAAGCGAATGGCTTCAAAAATTATTTAGCAATACTTTATCATAGCAGCGAATTTGCTGTTAGATCCTGCACAAGCCGCATTAAAAAAACTTACTACTGTATTAAGTTTCTATTAAGTTAATTGAATTGGAAGTGATTTCAAATAGTAAGAAAGCTGAAAGCACTGCCACATTAAAAAAGTTTAATATGGACACCGCATGACTCCCTTGTATGTCCTATTAAATTATACGCAGTTTTTTCTGCACATTTCATTTAAACTTAGTTCCTTGAATTTCATTAGAGATATATTTCTCAATCAATTAATTCAGTTTTCACTTCGCTGCAAAACAAAAATACATAAAAACTCAAAACAGCTTCATTACAAACTGTAATATACAGAAAAAAATAAAACACCAAATAAAGTTAAAACAGTTAAAAAAACAATTTTACAATAAAATTAAAGTTTCCACGCAAACACAAGCAATTCGGGCTGCGGGCAAGACGGCAGATTTTTCAGTACACAAAACTGAAAGGTTACTTTTAGTTCCGCTCGACAAAAAGGCATTGAAGTTGCAGAAACCGACTTAATTCACTAGTCTACTAGGTTTCAAATGCAAAGAAATTTCGGTTCATTAATCTTAACTCGTCATTTTTAAATTGTTGATAATTCTACAACTACTGCATGCAGATTAACTAAAGGCATAAAAACCTTAACCGGAATATAAAAACCACATAATTCAATCCCTTTTAAAGCAACAAATCCACAATTTACCATCATATAACCATAAAAAGTCTAAGCTCACCAAGCGAGGTAAAGGAGCGGGGATATTTATACACAGTCCAGTCACATTAATGTGACCATCTGTCAAAAGCCAGAATAACCACCTTTCGCAGAGCGGACTGCTGCGAGACGTGCAGGAAGAGAGTCACATAGGTCCCTGAAGGTGTTCTCTGGGATGTTGAGCCATGCCGACTCTAATGCCGTGGCCAGCTGCGCTAGATTACGCGGTTGAGGATCCATGGCGCGAACAACTCGATCGAGATGGTCCCACAGATGCTCGATTGGGTTTAAGTCAGGTGAGTTTGCTGGCCAGGGGAGGACGGTAAACTCATCCTGGTGCTCTTCGAACCACGCACGTACACTGGCAGCTGTATGGCAACTCGCATTGTCCTGCTGGAAGATGCCATCATCCTGAGGAAAAACAATGCGCATGTAGGGGTGAACATGGTCCGCAAGGACAGATGCGTACTTGTATTGATCCATTGTGCCTTCCACAATGATCAGTGAACCTAGAGAATGCCAGGAAAACATTCCCCAGACCATAATGCTCCCGCCTCCAGCTTGGACCGTTCCGGCAATGGTTGCAGGGTGGTTCCTTTCAGAGGTTTCACGCCTTATACGCCAACGTCCATCTGTCCGATGGAGCATAAAACGCGATTCATCCGAAAACGCAACCTGTCGCCACTCAGTGGACGTCCAGCTGCTGTACTGGCGTGCAAATTCTAGCCTTCGCCGTCGATGAACAGCAGTCAGCATAGGTGCACGAACCAGGCGTCTGCTTCGGAGGCCCAGACGCAGCAATGTTCGCTGAATAGTACTTTGGGAGACACTTTTGGTAGCCCCTTGGTTCATTTTGGTGGTCAGTTGCTCAACGGTAGCCCGTCTATCTGCCCGAACGCATCTCCGCAACCGTCGTTCGCCTCTGTCATCTATGGCCCGTGGTGCACCACATTTGCCACGTCGCTGATTTTGGACAGTCCCATTTTGCCATGCACGGTACACTTTTACCACGGCGGCACGCGAACAGTTCACAAACTCAGCCGTTTCGGAAATGCTTCCACCCTTGGCCCGAAAGCCAATGATCATGCCCTTTTGGAAGTCGGATAAATCGCTTCGTTTCTGCATTACGCCAACGATTGAAATGTTTTCCGAAGCCCTCACACACCCTTTATATACGCTCAACTGCACTGTGCTGCCACCTGCCTTCTGTGATTGGTTATTTAACTCTGACATGGAAAGTACGTGGTGGTCACATTAATGTGACTGGACTGTGTATACGATTGAGGCAGCCAATTGCAACGAAAAAGTGAGGTGCACAACTACATGTTATAGCAGTCCCATATACAAAATTTCAACGTTATGGGCTACTCGTTCTTGAGTTATGTGAAATACATACATACATACATACATGCATACGTATGTACGTAGGTACGTACGTATTGACAATCTAAAAAAAAAACGCTTCTGAATCCATTTTATAATCATTTTTGGCAAAAACAATCCTTTATTGTGTTCGTATGTACAAGTGTTTCGCAAAAACATCATTCAAATGGCTTCGAAAGCGCTTGAAATGGATATTTTCCTTAAAATATGGTACCCGAAATTTTTTTCAATAACAATACTTCCTTTGCTTCATACAAGGAAGTAAAAATGAATAAATTTTGATACCCTTTACCATAATGCACAGTTTACCATTTGCCTCAGCGCTTTTTAGTACAAGATATTTTTATTCAAACTTCTTTATTGAATTTAATGCCAAAATATATGCCCTTTTTATAATAGTTTCATACAGTATAGAAGTGTTATCCCGGACAAAAATTTTTTTATTAAAAACTTCAAAAGAAGAATGAAGGCTCTATATTAAAATTTCTATTAAGAAATTCTTCCAATCGCGTAAATAAATCAATAAAAAGCTGTAATAGCTGTTTATAAAATATTTTGTATAATGTTATTAGGACCGTATCTATGTTACTGTATATAGTTCTTCAATACTTTTAAAATACAATTGTTCAAATTCAAATGTGAAACACAAATTCAACATTTCCTAAGTGTTCGCGAAGTAAAACCAGTTAGCCGAAGCTTAAGCAGATCAGTTAAATTTAGTCAGCAGGGAAGCGAAGCAGAATGACTATAAGCTTATGTTATCAGAAATTCTCTCTCTAACCTTTGGAACTATGCGCTCAGTTATATTTTAACTAATTTGTATTCTTGTAATAGTTGAGGAAAGTAGAAGTGAAAATAGTAAAATAACTATGTTAATTAACACAAAACTTTATTCCATTCTCATCTCCATACGACTTTAATCAGCCGAGATATTAATTAAATCGCTGAAGACGCTAATTTTCGTCTTCATTTTGCCGAATGGCAACAGTCTCGCACGCTGAAGATAAAAATTTGCTTTATTTCGAAAAGTGTTGCCACTGCTCGCTTTCAAATTACTTCGGATTCCAAAAATTCGTGGGAAGCCATTTCGACTATTTTCATCTTTGTACGACTTTGATCAGCCGAGATATTGATTAAAAACTCGGAAAAATCTAATTTTCGCACTCATTATTCCGAGTGGCAACAATCTCGCCCGTTGGACATAAAAATGGTTTATTCGAAAAGATTTGCTACTGCTAACTTTCAAATCGTAGAGTTTGTTAATAAAAAATTTGTCAGTTTTGCAAAATAGGAAATAAAAAAATTTGAAGTCTGTGTTTCAGTATTTAATATAAGATTTTCGCAAATACATTTAAAAAATACAAATGTCCCAAAGTAAACGTGAGCCACTATAATATATGAATTTCAGAATTGTAATTTACTTTTTCCTTCTCTCTGTTTGTTACCGTTCTGTAACCTACTTTCAACCAGCAAGTTATTTATTTCTGTAATTTACAAGCATATTTCTTACATAATTGATTTATAGGCCTTTAAATTATTTTTCTTTACATTTGTTTATTATTGTACCTTTTTTGGAGGAGCTTAACTCTAATTTTAACTCCTCGTGTTCGACAAATTATATATCACAAGGCTTAATAAGTTACACCACTAACAAAATAAATAAAAAAGGTGCAATAGCACTGCAAAGAGAGAAAAAATTAATAAAAAATAAATATAATAATAAAAATAGCAAATATATATTAAAAAAAATCTGAAAACTTTCAGATTTTACGTTAGGCCTAAAAAGGCGTTTCTTTAACGTTTTGTGTGTTACCTTTATTTATTAAATATTATGTTCTTCGCACTTAAACTATAAGATTCAATTCAACAGCAATATCGCAAAATAATTTTTAAATGAGCATATCTTTAGAATTTCCGATGCACAGTCTCGCGCACTGGTGATAAAAATACTTTTTTTTTTCGTACAGGGTTGACATTGCTCGCTTTGAAATAATTGAGTTTGTTAATCAAAAATTCTTTAAAGTCTGAAAAATATGAAATGGATAATAAAACAAATTCTAAATTAGGGCTTCCAGATGCCCATATTCGGTGCAGGATTACGTTATTCAAAATTGGATGGCTCTAGGTACCGTTGTTTTATCACAATGCGAGAAATATGCATACATTTATGCAGATTCTTCATTATTTAATTTCTTTAAATATAACACAGGGCTGTAATATTTGGCGGCAACAGTTTGAAAAGTGAATCAAAGCAAAATGCCAAAACGAAATCAATAGCCCTTCTGGGCTAACGCCCTTTGGGATAAAAATAGCACTGTCAAACTTTAAACATATTATATAAGGTCATATTCTAAGCTTGAAGAAAGCACGCGATTACATGTGACGTGAGTGCATGTCGAAAATGTTTCGTTAATGTCAGCATTTTAAATAAATAGCTGTTGTTGGCAACTTTTTTGTTTCAGGTTAGTATAATTGACACGATATGTTATTGCCACGTTAATTCTTTTATTATCATTGAGAAGATGTTGTTATATTACATAAAATTTAAATCATAACTTCATACTTATTAACTTAAAGCATCAAAAGGTTTTCTTTCCTGATTCTGCAATAAAAAAATTATTTACAAATTGGTTATTACTTGGAAAGAATGAACTATTTTCATTCATAATGAAATGGTTTTATAAGTTTGCTTTTCAGGGGTACACAGAACTTACAAACTTTGCCTTGGCTGTAGATCAGCTCATTAGGCGGGCTTGTCCGCTAATCTATTTATAATTTATGTTTGGATGATAAATTGCGAACAGTAATATTCAACCACTAGTGTTACTGAGTTCGGATCAAAAAAATAATGTGCTACCTACATTATTACAGTGACTTCAAGTTTACGGCAAAACGTATTTTAGAAAATATGTCTTTAGGTAAACACTAGATGAACTTAAAATTTTGCACTTATTTAGAGATGCATTTTCTCGTCTGACATTCAGTAAGTTGCAAAAAGGGAAACTGAAATGATTCTTTTCCTTTTTTTTCCCCTTCCTTTTCCTTAAAGTGCCAAATGAGAGAAATTTTGCCACAATAATGCATTTTTTCCTCTCTACACAAAGAACGATAAAAGCTTGTCCCGTTTATGAATCAATACTTCTTTGTAAAAACTAAAAGGAAGTGAGAGATTTCAAAGAATAACCAATTGCATTTGGAACTGCAGTGACGAATTTGCAAGCGATTGGGTGGCAGAAGTTTATTCTAATCATTGTTAAAATAAACTTGTCTTTATAATTTCAAGGTAAGGAGTTTAAAATGATAAAAAATAACTTTAACTAATTAAAGTATTAGCTACTAAAAGCTATTTTAATTTATGCAAAAAATTAAAATGAAAAATATCATAATTTTTTTCTGTTATTTATATAATTTTTACTGTAAACAATACAATTTTCAATATCATCTTTCTCTTCTGAACGGTATTATATTAAGTAATAACGATAATATATGTCTTTTAATGTAGCAAAATTAAGTACTATGATCAACTACTTTCTATGAAAGTATTAAGATTAATGATTTTTTTGAACCGTATTTCCATGTTTCACTGCTATCAGTGAATATAATTTCAAATATGAGGTTGTTATTTTTTATGTAATGACGGTATTTATTTACGTATGATATTTAGAGCCGTTTCAGTATCTGTCATCTTAATTATGCATTTATGTAAATATTTGCTTATGTAAAATATTTGAAATTTATCGACAGATATAATTTGATATATGCTTAAACGTAAAGCCCACCTGTGCCCACATATAACATATGTCTAAAATAAACAAATTCTTAAAAGTGCAATGTTTGGCTAATACTAGTTTCTAATTTTAATTAATTTCTAAAATAATCTAGTTTATAACTTTTCCTTTTCAGCGGAGATCGATTTTAAGTAACATGTATTTAAGTAAGAAAATCAGCTGACATAAATCATTGATAAATTTTGGCATTATTAAAATTTGGGCCAATTTAAAATTCTACTTAACCAGAAAAAAATAAATAATGAATCGCATTTTTGCTCTGAATTTGACACTGTTTACAAATGATGCATGCATCGGAATCAATAATAATCTTTCATATCAGCCTCTTTTAAAATAAGGGTACATTGTCAATTTTTTATGAAAGGCTCACTTCTAATAACATGTATATAGAATATCATCAAGGCCATTCATAGAATTTCATCTGAGACAGGAATGGAATTTAGATTCAGTAAATGATCGGTATGTGAGAAACATGTATTTCTATATTTATTAAATGTACTACATATATCAGGAATAATTCTTTCATACGTTCCTAACAATGGAAATAATTTTTATACGTAAAAATGGGCCCATTTGCAAGCATTTAAAATTAAATTAATTATTTTAATGAAAATTTGTTCACTGTAGAAGAAGAAAACGAATCATACTATTAATTTTTTTTGTTTCATATTACCTTTAATATATTTTAAATAAATCCAATCATTTGGTTATAACAAGTCTACAGTTTCGATCCTTTTCTGAAATGGATAGATGTGTTTTATTTTCATGTAAAAATTTCAGTTGTTTTGAACTTTTCTTTTTTCCTATCCTAAATTATTATTGTTGATGTAAAATGCTTTAAATCGACTAAATACAAAGCGAAATACTTGGCATTTGTACGAAATTCTCATTCTATTAACAAATAAATTATTTTATATAATTATATGTAATATATTAAAAATAAGATTAATATTTAATTTAACAAGATGGCAATATTTGTAATGCGTCCAATGTGGGATTTAAAAATCTATAAACGCATTTCTGGTTAAGTTAAACATTAGTTTCATTTACTAACAATCTATATTACGATAATATACTTTAAGACATCTTTAACGTATTACACACCCAAATCATAATTATTGTGCACTTACATAGCAATACTGTACTAAAAGTGTTTTTAATGCCATGTATTATTGTTTGCCTCAGAGCAAAAGGATTGTTTTCTTCTCAGTAAAAGGAGAGTGATATGCGAGAAAGCTTATGGAAAAGAGAATTCAAACTCCTTCTGAAACGTTCTGTAATAACTGGGATTCCAGAACTCCTTGCTACCAGAAACAACCTAAGGAGATTCTTGAGATTTTGCGTATTTTTAATATGTATATGTGGTTTCCTTTATACTACAAGAGTGTTTCTACGCGTTTATTGGAAATATCCTACTGTTATGAACGTGATTGTGGAATATCCAGAAACTGTTGAAATACCAGCCTTTACATTCTGCAGTTACAATGGGTAAGTTTATGTTATATATTTGAGAGTTATGTATAAGTTATTTAAAAATTGCTTATATTATTGTGCTTTATAAACAATATAGACTCTTCAAAACTCTCGAAGAATATATATGGCATTTAGACTATTAACGTTCTATATATTGAAACAATTCTATTAGGTTAAGTTAGCTGTTTCAAGCAAATGAATACTACGGAAACATTTGAAAAATCTACAGTCGAACAGTCAATAATTCAGAGGAATAATTTATTAAGCTTATAAGCACATGGATAGTAATAAGAGATGAAATTTCTCTCCTATATTATCTTCCGGTATGAAAGTCACTTACGTCATTCTGACGAATAAAAAATATCCGATACCTTAATTTTCATTAATGTTTAAAAGAATGTAGAAAACTTTAAATTATCCGTAATTATATGAAATTATTAGCCCAAAGGGACGGTAGCTCAGAAGGGTTATTTTTCTTGAAATGGTATTTTGTAACGTTTCAGGATAAACGGCAAATCACATTTTAAATTGTTGCCACCAAATATTATCGTCCTGTATTATGTTTAAAGAAATTAAATAATGAAGAATCTGCATGAATTTCTGGCAATGTGAAAAGGCGATGTTACCTAGAGCCATTAAATTTTGAATAACGCAATTTGTTTTATTACCTATTTTATATTTTGTAAAACTTAAAGCGAATGTTTGATTAACAAATTTAACGATTTCAAAGCAAGCAATGGCAACACAGAACGAAAAAAGACATTTTTATGTCCGCGCGAGACTGTCTATCGGAAAATTTAAAGATATGTTGTTTTTAAGTATTTTGTGATATTGCTGTTCAGTTGATGCTATGATTCAGTGATATTGCTGTTCAGTTGATGCTATGATTCAGTGATATTGCTGTTCATGTTATGTGGTTTAAGTGAGAAGAACGTGGTATTTAATAAACACAAAACGTTAAGAAAAGTCCTTTTGGGCGTAATATAAAATCTGAAAGCCTTCAGATTTTTTTAAATTATAATGTAATTTCCTTTAGGGTAAATTTTTAACAGGAAAAGATCTACTATAATTATAGATAGCATATGCTTTTTTGTATATTAATTCTCTGTCTGTCAACAATCTTACGAGAGATTCTATTTAAGACGCTAATTAAACTAGCTAGAAACATTTATAGTTCAAATCAGCAATTAATCTAGTAAGACAAAGCAATTCATTTTTTAAATAAACGTTAGGAATGCAAATAAACTTAATCAGATTTTGCAAGAACTTAACAGTACTTTCTGATGAAGTGAACCATTAATTTTTCACGATAGCTGTGCCTGAAATTTTCTCAACAGTTCCGCAGTTTCTCTCACAGCAGAGAAGTAAAGTGACTATTTTCCTCTAAACCAATCACATCATTTGGGTTTTCTTCTTAACTAACTTTCATATGCTATCCGTTTTTTGAAGAAAGAAAGTATATGAATGGAAGAAAGCCATGATAAAAAACAACTTAAGATTGATGATTTGGGATAAGTAAAAAATAAGTTACAGTTAAAATGCATTTGTGCAAACAATAGATGAAGATATTACTTCACGTAAATGCCATAAATGAGCAAATCTCCTGAATTTTCACTTTGCTGATTTATTGTTATTTGTTTTTCAGAATACAAGCCTCCACTTTCTGTGCAAGATTTCCGGATTTGTGCTCACCGCAGAAAAACTATACGGAATTCTGCAAAATGTATTTCTATTTTTGTGACAGAAACTATATATATGATAATAATATGACGGTATGTATAAATGTACAAGGAATTATTTGTGTGAAACAGAACAGCGTAAAAATAACATATGCTAATTTACATCTTTGTGCTTTAATCCCCCACGCCCTATATATATATAGAGAGATATATACATATATATATATAGATATATATAATTGAATATGAGATGAATTTTGCACACACTTTTTATATTTTTTTCTTACTTACTCACCAGAAACTCAGGGTCCTCTCACTTTAAGCCACAAGGAAGGGTGTAATTTATTTTAAAATTCTCAGTGTTTTTGAAATATTTTCCTCGTGACTGGTGACGTACGTAACCTCATTAATCCGCCTGGAACGCCGCCGTCGAAAGATCCAGCTATTATACCGCTTTCTCCAGGACTGTTGTTTTGAAGCGATCAAAGCCAAAGAATATGGATATAAAGAAGGAAGGCTTCCATAGACGTAATATAAATTAGTCTGACTACTGCACCGCTATATCGGGGAGGGACAAATTCTTGTCACCAAATTGGCAGGTGTACAGTAAATTGAGGAATACGGTACATGTTCAAATAACTTAGCAGATTAGTTCTTGAGAAAACTTTAATAAATAATAATTTTAACTCAGATTTTTGTAGATTTCTTTAGTCAAAGTAAATAATCCATTAATTTATCTACTTGCGTGGATACTGATTTGATTTACGTCGATACAGAGGGAAAACAATAGGTCACAGAAGTATGAACTCTTGACAAATGTGACCTTCGACACCGATTCGACAATTATTCCGCGCATGGGCAAAAAGGTATTAAGGTTGAATTTGCTTTGATAGATATTTCGCGTATGCCCAAATGTTTCCCTCTTCGATGTGATGGAGTCACTCCCGCTTTCCCAAAACTTTCCATCTTAAGAATACATATTTTTTGGTAAAGCCCCAGGTTTAGGATCTGTTTTTACAATCTGATCTGAAACTTTCCATCTTAAGAATACATATTTTTTGGTAAAGCCCCAGGCTTAGGATCTTAGGTCCTCGTTTTTTTTTCTAACCAGCAGCGGAAACTCCAGAAGAACACGTGCTTCACAGGCAAACATCCGGCAATAGAGAAAATTACTAATTATGCCTAATAGCCGAGAAAATGGTTCGCTATACCAACCATAGTAGGCACCATAAGACCTCTCGGTCTGATAACAACAAGGGCCGACGACAGCAGGTGTATGCCAGCCATCGCTCGCAAATTTGAAAAAGATGAAGTACTTCAATTTGCCATCGAAGAGCTCTTTTGTGATGGCGATAGGTTTACTGTCATGACCTGAACTCAAGTTCCTCAAAAAGACAGAGCCTGGCTCCAAGTCATCACAAAAAGCTCTCAATTGTTCCTCCCTCGACGAGGAGGACTGGGGCTAATGGGTGAGTTGGCTGATCCGCTTACGCGGCTAACCGGCCCCAAAACCCCTTTCCCGAGATGGTTTCTCGTACTGTCCATATGGTGGGAGTGGGCAGTATGATGGAGATTAAGTGCCTTCACAGGACCAGAACCATTCTTTCTAGGATGATCCGTTCAGGCGCGCTAGGGACTCGTAATGGTAGTGGTCATGTCTGTCTCTGACTCTGTAATCACTAGATCTCCGTTTTAGGTAAAATGTTGGGAGTTGGAAGTACTATTATGTATGAGCTACTCGATGGCTTGGGTCAATTTTCTCCTTCTTTCTGGCATACTGTCCTCAAAAGGGCCAACGCAGACTTTCGCATCGCGCTTCTGATTTGACCCATAGATGCCATAAATCAAGGACTACGTCGTGAACCACCACGCGCTCTTAGAAGGTAGCCCTCGAAACGACTCCTTGAATACTGCTTTAAAAGTATTTTCATAAGGAAAATGATAGAGTCTGTGAATTGTTATTCTCTCAGCTTGGTTTGGAAGCAATTTAAAACTTTTATTAGGTAGATCCAAAATATATATTCTACGTCGAAGAATATTATATATCATTAAAAACATCTTTTATTAACTGAGATAAGATAACTTTATCTTTCGGTACTTAAAAATTATACTATCAGATATACTATAAATTACAGCTATTATTAAAAAATAAAATAAAGATGTATTACGAAGTTTATACCATTCTATTAAATCAAGTTACTCAATTTATTAAACAATTTAATTTTAATTAGAAAGTAAAATAAAACTTTTATATCATGTCGAATGTCAACACTGCTGAGAAATGTAATTTGATAGTAGCTTAAATGATAAATTAAAGATCGTATGTTAGTGCGAAATAACAACAGTTAAAACACTTTGGGAATGATAAATGCTCTAGTAAGGTAAGAAAGAAACGGAAAGCGAAAAACAAAAAATAATGCTGCTAATTTTTCTAACCGTAAGAAATTGTTTGGAGGCAAGTTAGGAGAATACGTGCAATATTCTAATGGTATAATACTATACTTTGCTAGTTACTATTCGATCACGATGCTTTAGGTGTGCCATTCTGAATTTCAGCAGTGCTATATGTTCATCAAAGAAACGAGGAAGTGCTTCGTTGGTTTCAGAAAGGATGTTGTTACTTCGCTCTTAGTAACACAACATGGATACGATGCTTTCAACTTCTGAAAATGCATTGTTACCTCATTTTATTTTATTTTTTCATACTAGACGTTGTAACACTGATAACGTTTTGAAGATACCTTGCATAAAAGCATATTCTTTTTCAACAGGACAAAAATCTTACTATATGATATCGAATTTTGTACTCGGAATATAACTTTGGTATTTTGAAAATTTCATTAAACGCATTATTATAATTTTGATTAAAATAACACGCCGAACAAATATTAATTTAGAAGTCAAACAACAAAAATCAGCGTTATATTTGCAAATTTTCACAGGACTAATTTCGATGGTTTTACCGAACCATCACCTCAGCTGCCAAAGTGCAAATGAACGAGACAAGATATAGTGGAACGATAAGGCAGGAATGGCTGGACAGGAATTAAGCTACTGGTGCCATCTATCGATCAAACAAGAAACCTAAAACATAATTTTCTTAAAGGCTGATGGTAAAGATGGATTAAAATTAGGGCCGTTAACAGGAACAGAAAGAGTTTTTTGAAAGTGAAACGCCTTTAGAAAAATTAATTCATCAATGGAAGATGTCTTTTGAATAATTTTGGCTGCAGAAAAATAGGAAGTTTTTCTGCTCAAATGGAAAGTGAAATGATTTTTGTTGTTTGACTTCTAAATTAATAAATCATTATTATAAAGCTCTTTAATAAAATGATAGAACAGAGACAAATATTACCGTTTATCACTAACTTTTGCTAATCATACTATTTGTATTTTACTTGAAAAATATGAAAATAAAACAAAACTGCTACTTTGCTATTACTACGTTTTATTTCAGTTACCAGCTGTTTCTACTTACGAACTTCCCGATTTGGATAGATTAGAATATAAAGAGCTAGGGAACAAAGTTGAAGACTTATTAGAGCTGTGTGAAATTAGATATACTACTGGCCACGCTCCTTGTTCGTAGGTATATTATATGTAACATTAAGATAAATACTTTTTTCCTGTGCATGAAATTATGTGATTCTGACAATATTTTTTTGCCGCATTCAGAAGTTCAATGGTAATTTTCCGAATTATTCAAAGTTTTTTGAAAAACATACAGGGTATCTCAGTACCACATTTCAGAACTTTTAACAGGGGTAAGGTACATCACGGTGATTCGGAATCATATAGTAATACAGGTCGAAAATGCTTTCCTGACGACCTGCTGTACACAGAAATATCAGAAATTAAAAGACACCAGGTAAGTTAATATTCTTTTAATAATAAATTAACATGAACAAAAGTAACATGAGTCAAAGATTGTGTTCGAAATTTCGTCAAGCGACTTCAGTGCGCGCCTCATACCTACGGTGCATAGAATTCAGAATATTTTGGAATATTCCAGGCATATCTCGAATTTCCCCGGCAGCTATTGAGATTGCAACAAACTCCTCGGTGTTGCCAACAGGGGTATCTTAAACCAGCGTCTTCATATGCTACCATATAAAGAAATCAAGATATGATAGATCCGGTGATCGAGCAGACCAATGCACCGGACCGCCACGTCCGATCCACTGTTCGCCAAATCTGCGGTCTAGGTAGATATGAATGTTATGACTGAAATGGGGAGGGGCCCCATCGTGTTGGAACCACGTTGTTTGTCGCATCAATGCAGAAATCTGTTCGTCATCTAAAAGTTGTGGCATGTCTTGCTGAAGAAAGACCAAGTAGCTACAACCAATTAGAAGAAAGAGTAACAGGTAAGAATCGAAGAAGTGGTCCCTCACTGCCGACCCGAACATTTACAGAAGACCCACGTGCTGCATGACGTCGTGTTCCATGAGGGTTTCCTACCGCCCAGAGATGGATATTATGCGCGTTGAATATTCCTTCCCTTGTGAAGGATGCCTGATTGGTGAATAACACATTAGCAGGGAAACGGTGATCCGTAGCACAGTTTTCAAGATACCATTGTTCAAAAGGAATACGAGTTGCATAATCGCCCGGTTGAGGTGCCTGGATACACTGCATGTGGTACGGATGCATTTCATTTTCTTTGAGAATCCTCCAGATGTTGGAACTGGAAATATCGGCTGCGTGCGCTACACTTCACGTACTCAAACCTGTAGCTGATGTAGCACATTCTCTTCGATGTCCTAATTCCGTGCTGATCGTTTTCGATTCATGGAGCTCTTTGAAAGGAACCTGTTTCAGTTAACCTGCGATGCAACTTTGCAAAGAAATCATGGCTGGGTGTACGCCTCATAGGATATCGGTCCACGTACAACACTTGTGCCATCTCCTCAATCCCACTACAGTCTGCAACTCCATATGCCAAATGCATATGGGCTAACTATGCTTTCGTATAATTATTCAACCTACTAACTCTGAGTCCTTGGGCGAAATGACGATTCCCTTCAAGAACTCTCGGAACTTTCGCATAACGCCACCCACCGTGTCAAAAAAGCATTTTAGACACTAAATTGCTATATGATTGCGAGTTATTGTTGTGCACCCTACGCCTCCTAGAAGTTCTGAAACGTGGTACTGCGAAACCCTGCAGTTAACTTTTTATATGACTTTACATAAATTTACAGGAATTGAAGAGTCAAGTAATTATAAAGGTAAGTACAGGTACCTTTCTCCCCTCTTCATAATGGTTCCCTTTATGATCTATCGCTTTTAGTACAACCTGCATTAGAACCACTTTTGGTTTATGCAAGAAATCTGAGAATGATTTTCACTTTGAAATGTGTATAGGAGGGAGGAATAGTCGAAACACTGTTCAGTGTTTGTTATGCAACAAATGACGAAGATGTGCTTTTAATTAAATTTTCAGGACTCTAATTTAATAAATAAGCTCACAACATGTTTGATTACTAAGAAGTGATGATATGACTGAAAAAAAAGTACTTGGATATTTTGTTCACGGAGAAAGAAAGGTAAATGAACTCTGATATGCAACTTAAGGAGAATAAAAATTTCGGTGAAAAGCTTTGTATAGCCAGATTATGGTGCCTTTTCTAATTGTTCGTTTGTAACACATATCCCAACTCACCTTTCTTTACACTCTTGCAAATGACTATCCTGTGCTCCTCTGCGTATGCGTTCACAATTCGGTTTTGTTCACTAGCAACATAGATATCTTTCCGCTTTCCATGCGTTCGCTGTCTTCGCAAATTTAGAAGATACAATACTCTAATTTATTTTACTTCTTTTTATTTTGGGTAAGCGTTTGTCATTTCATTCTTGATTTTAGTATTAAGTTTCATATCTGATATGGAATGATTTAAGTGTATTTCTTTTTAAATGGCAGAAAGCATTCGACACCTTTCCTGACATTAATGAAATCTAATCGATTCTTCGTCTTACCTCATTTCAATTTACTTCGTGAAGCAGGACACACTTATGTTTGACTCAGCTTGTGCCTGAAAATATGCATATATAAAAACTGCATTCACAAGCTGTCCAAAATTCTTTAATTTGTTAATGTGATGCTTTATAAAAAGAAAACGATGTATCGTATAAAATGTTGCATCGTTGCTAACAAAAGCGTTTTGCGTCTAACGAGGAAATAAATATTTTTATTCCCCCAAATAGTATATGACTGCATTTCTTATGCATTCCCCAAACAACGTAACATCCTATAATTTGTAAGTTATGAAACTATGAAAGTGAGAAGAATAGAAAAAAGACCCGATTCAAACCATCAAAAGAGGAAAATCTAGACATTCTTTATAGCCCAAATACTATTACATTTAATTTCATTTAAGAATTCATGTGAAGTAAGGTAAACGCGCAATGAATTCAATTTAAGGTAACAAAGTTTATATATCACAGCTGGCAAAAAACTGTGGAATGAAGTACTATTTAATTAGACACATACAGCTATTTTTTTTTACCTTGGAAATAATGAAACTGACATTTATTTGAAAGGCCTTTCAGATAATTTCAAGTACTTACATTTTTATTAGACTTGAATTTTAATGCCTCTGATGAAAACGTTGAGCATATAAGCGAAAGAATATTTTTCATTTTTATGACATTAAAAGAGAAATATGTCCTTTCCAATTAACTCAAAAACTGATTTTATTAAAAATGCCCCTTTCAAATAGAAGCAAAGTTGTATATTACTCTTAAAACGACCTAATATCATCATGAGTGATGAAAACACACATTTCTTACGGAATTTCATCTTTGAATACTTTTGCTTCTTTAGAGATCAAACTTCCACATTCGGATAAAAAGAAATTTCAGACCTCGTAGAATGTCTCAAAATGTCGCTGCCAAACTGAACATGATGATCTGTCATATCATGGTAAATAAGATTTACATAGGAACTTGTGTCTGAAAATGCGAATGGTGACCTCTAGGGGGCAATGTTACAAGCGTAGAAAGGAAAAAGGATGTGAGAAGAGTTTTAATATGACCTTGGTTAAAGAACATGGTTAAATCACAGAAGATGTTCAAAATTCCGTCCTTTCGCCACAATGCATGCTTCACAACGTCCACGCATGGGTTCACGGGCCCGTTCAAAACGGGCAGGTGTGTTACGGACACGTGCCGCCGTATCCAGGATTCTGGTGACGAGATCCATGTTCGATGTTCCTGTTCCACGATGGACTTCATGTATCCCTACAGATAGAAATTTAGGGAGTCAGGTCAGGGAATAGCGGTAACCATGCGACTGGTCTGACAATCCAGCGATCGGGATATGTCCTATCGAGGTATTCACGCACAGTGATGTTAAAATGTCCCGGCGTTCAATCATGCTGGAACCAGATGTTTCGGCGAGTAGCTGCTGGAACATCAACCGTCAGATCCGGCAACAGTTCTATAAGCCTGCGAACATTGTCTTCTAGCGGTCGCCGTTCGCCTTTTCGGACACAAGTTTGTATGTAAATCTTGTTTATCATGATATGACAGACCAGCATGTTAAGTTTGGCAACGACTTTTGAGACACCCTGTATACGATAGGTACAGCTAGTTTCCCATTAAAATCCGCTGTAGTGAAAACACTCATTCAAATAAAAGTGACTGTAGCTCTCTCTATCAAAAACTAAGGTAATTATAAAATTTAACTCTGGAACACAGAAAGGTAAAGACAACAGCCAATAAAAAGGCTGTATAGTATTACATGAATAATGAACCTTGAAATACAACAACCAATAATCACCAGTTATCAATCATTCAACATAAATCGATAACAGATTACATACTGCTTTGACACGAATATTTTAAACAGTGTTATAGCTCACCAATTTGGTGATATTTCTGTAGTATATGAGGAATGCTATAACAAAGTTTAAATTAGTCAAAATACCAAAATAACAAAAATTTTCTATAGAAGTTGAAGTTTCAATCATCTCCATGTTTAAATTTGAAATTATAAAGGCATATACTCTATCTTTCACAATCACACGAATCCCAGAACTAGACCTCCTAAGTCGAGCTCGTTCTGATGAGCCGTTATTTCTGTTGAAAATTATTTATCAGTTGTATGTGGAAAGGACAGAAAATGTGAAGCATATCTTCTAAGTGCGTATCTAGAATTGCTATTACATTCACTCTATCCTATCATTAGTACTATCCTCTGTCAATACTCATGCGAAAATCATATCAATAGGAATACAGATGTTTTACCTATTCCATCCCCATATGCAATAATTGGATATCCTAGATATACATCTTGCCAAAGAGATGAGAACAAACCTCAACATTTTTACCTGTCCTGTGCTCAGAACTTCCTCGTTAACTCGAAGTCATTATAGACAGATGATCAAGATATATCACAAATGCTGAAAGTACTGTACTCTTATGTCCTGCAGAATGCATGCAATAGTCCAATTAGAAGCTTTTATTTTTCACTCAACTCTCATAACGCTTATTTCAACAGAATAAATTAAAAAGCGGCTGAGGATAGGACGTAGTACTGTGATTGTTAAGAATAAGAGCTATATCCCAAATGGCCCTGAACGGAAAATAGTTGGTCTTCAATGCCGTTCAGTCTACAATAATCTTCATGAAGTGGATAAGTCACCACTACCTGACATTAAAACATGATTATTTCAGATGACTCTAAAAGAAATAGTGACACGGCTGAAATTTATGTAAAATTTAAAATAAGAAGCTCTAGTATCATACACACTTATTACAAGAATTTCCGGAATAATAACTTGGTTTATTAGTCCAAATTAATAGCATCCATTACGTAGATGAAAATGTTGACGCGATGAGAAAATATAATTTGCTGAATTCGTAATGAAAAGTTTCCCTCTCATTCTCTCACTTGGAATAAGTATTAGTATTTTAAAACTCTGGAATTCTGAATGGACAGGCGGAAAATAACACACTTCTTCCTCAATGATCAGTTGAGTTTTTAAAAGAAAACACGCTATTATTATACAATTTTTATAGGGCGTGGAGACTTTGCTATAACATGTTTCGCTTTGGACTGAGAAAGGACGACCTGTGTCCAAGTGGGGTTTCTGGAGAAAAAATATATCTTTGACTATTACACGTGACAGAAGACGGGGACACCTGGTGGCTAACATTGGTAAACAGGCGTTGTCCTACCTTTACCAACATCTGTACACCTGGTATATTTCTTGAAGCTACGAGGTGTCTCATTGGCAGTTTTATTTTAAATATTATTTGGTTATATTACCAACAAAAATTACAACTCAGTAGCAGCAATCTCTTGCCCTAAGGTCGTCAGAACTTTGATCATGTCTTTGACTATTACAGGCTTCATTATACCTTTGACTATGAATTTTCTCACCACACTCACAGATTGAAAAAATCAAGCCGCAATAACTTCGAACTTGGGTTCGAAGTTATTGCGGCTTGATGGTGTAGGCGACCCAATGGTCGCCTACACCATCAGCAATTCACAAAATCAGAAGGAAATCTCAGAATCCATTAATATTGCCTTCTCCCTTCACAAATACGCCTTATCATTTTAATCGGATCATTAAATTCCAACTTCACCTCGTTCATTCTTACTCATTGTTGATATTTTATATTCTTAGCCACAATAAGTATATAGATTAATTAAGGATACCACAGTTATGTCTCGAATAAGTTGCCATAAGTTCCGACGAGCTGGCTCAGATTCAGTGCCTTTTAACAGCCAATGGTCGGAAGCCTGGCACGGTCATTTACTGTATATTCCATACAACAAATGCTGCATATCACAAAAATGGCTAATAATGCTCTCGATTTGCAGGTCGAGAAGGTTTGGTATTCAATCCCTCTTTATTCCTTTGTAATTCTAAGGCTGAACATATGCGATGAAAAGTAAAGGAAGCGATAAATGCTTTACAAAATGCGTGGAAAATTTTAAGAAAGCATGGTAGTCGTCGCTTATGATAAAAATATCAAGTCTTAAAAATTTTTGTCAATAATTATTGTTGTGTCAAAGAAACGCGTTCCCTGATCGATTTATACTCGATCCCGTACTTCTGGATACCACTCCATAGGAATAAGAGGGTATTATTTAATCGATGTTTTCATGTTTTTCTTGTAATTCTCTTCTCTGCCGAGTTAGATCCAAAAATGATCTAATTTTTCTAAATGGTTGCAAAAACTTTTATTCGATCTGACTCAACACACAGCGAGACTGATTGATCTTGTTATTTATTGTTTAGAACAATTCACCCCCCCCAAAAGGTTGTGCATGAATTTTTCTAAAACCCTGTGTATAAAATTTAATGAAATGATCTCGGTTATCTGTTAGGCCAGATAGTTCTCTTTTGTTTGCTTGTTTTTAGATAACTAAAAAGAGAAAAAAAAATGTATACATCGTAGTGATGCAACTAAAGAAATATTAGCAATTAAAGGGTATTTTTAGCAAAACATATTTTGTAAAATTGCATTAAAGCTTTTTACTTCATTTCTTAAACAAAACTATCCGATGATTTAGGTGAAGAATATTATTTGAAATTGTTCTGAAGCCTTAGTTGCCATGAATTAAGAGTGATTGATGACAACACTTGATGAAGAATGAAAACACAATTTATTCATCAGTTCACTGGACAGTTCCAAAGGCTCGTTAGAGTACCCGAAAAACTACGACAAACACGCTAAAACTATGAATAACACAGTCTTCGGGCTATAACGGTGAAGACAGCTTCACAACAAAGCACAAAATACAAAACCCGACTCGGTCAAGAGTTCTTAAGCTAATCACTGATCTCAAAGCACTCTACTGAAATCAACACACTCAAGATACTCTTCACTATAAAGTTGCTACATCGCGTACAGGCAAGGTTTATATAGCTTTAGATATGCCTTCAAAAAAATTCTGGGGAAAACGGGTAAGAATTCGTTCTAGGATGTTCTCGCTCCGTCTATGGCACATCGCGAATTTTGTTTCCAAATGGACGATTTCGCGCCAGATCTGGCAACCCTAATCCCGCTTTGTGGGGAAGCTATCTTACCGCAGCTGGGCATTTCGTAACAATGTATACGAAATGTGGAAGGGAAAAGCTGTCTCTCATGCTTTCCGAAGTTTATGCTTTACATAATGTTATTATTAATTTAGAAAAATATAGCAATATTTTTTAACGTTATGTTTTCTATTTCCCACCTATCATATAAATTGTTGGTATATTACTGAGCCACTATATTTGCACCAAATCACCTAAAGTAATACAGCAACTTCATCAAAAGATTTCGAGAAATACTATTTCTCGACCAGATATTAGGACATATTGTAATGTTTAAAAGAATATAATGCAATTGAAAAAATTAATCTGTGCTTTTCGTAGAACCGCCTAAAACTATCTTTTTTGCGTCGTCTAGAATCAATATGAAGTAACGGACACTTAATGGTAAGTAGTCAGCCCTAATTTTCTGAGGGAAAATTTCTGATTGAGAGAGTTGTAGCTCCTACAGCTGCGTCTTTATGCTGTGTTGACCTTTTTCTTTTTTTTTTTTTTTTGACATACAAGTAAACTTAACGCTTACTTTTGAACAAAATTTGCTGAAAGCTCTGCCTTAACATGTGATTCTTCTTTAAAATTAATACCAAATAGAGTATCGTGATTTATCGTTAAAAAATTTAAAGAATGTTAAGCAGAAACAGTTATTTACAAAATGTTCTCTTTGATTTAGAAATGAAACCAGATGGATAAGCGCATTCGACACGATGGGATTACCTAATAATTGCTACGCTGTGAATAGCCTCATTGGAAATGTACATGAAAGTCCGAAAACCATGGCTTCAAAGTCAAGTGAGTTATTATTTATGTTTATTATTATTAAACAAATACATATGTAGAAAAATTCAAACGAAGAGTACGGTAGTATGAAAATGTGAAACAAATCAGCGATCAGAAATATATACAAAGTACACACTTTTATATTATGGACGTTAAAAGCATTCAGAAGAATGAGAACAACTGATGTTTAACTGATTTACGTATTTTAATTGAAAATACGATAAAGTAAATATTTATTTTACAATTCCTCAGTATTCTTAAAAGAAGGATTATCGTACAATATTTAGCATTCATTTAATACTGGCTATAAAATAAACATTATGAATGAACTCTCTAACCTGCTTTCCTAAATAGCATCTCAAAATACATGTAGATCGATAAATTACGTTTTCAATTTGTGGCGTTTTACTTGATCTGGAATTGGTAATCAGTCCAACAATCGAAATACCTGTAACCCTATTTTCCACTGGAGCTGTACAATTTACATATAATTTCGCTAAAATGTTTTACATATGCACAAAATTCATAACACTATCTTAGACTACGAGACAAATCTTTCTAATACAAGCATTGTTAAGAGCACGTTAAAACTCCTATGATGCCACCCACACGGAATACTGGCTGGTGACTCTGACTACCATCCCGAAGAACCCATGTTCGAATCCCGGGAAAGGCATGTATGTTTGCAAACGTATAGTGTCTTTGCGGCAGGGGCCACTTTAAATATATGGCGAGCCGTAAGTCCTCTCATGGGGATTGGTGATTGGGTGAAGAGAGCAAAATTGTTACTGTCTCCTGTATGATGCCCAAGGCTCTTTTCAACGGCAGGTGTAATCTTTTACCCCTTGCCGTGATGAATTTCATGTGCTTGTTCTGACGTCAGAGAAGCGAGATTTTTCACAGCACCAGCAACGCAAATTGTTAAGGTAACTAGTAATTACTAACCATTTTTTGCATTAGTCAATTTAGTTACAGGAATAAAAGAGTATGTTAATAATCTTTTAATCGTGTAATGAAGTGTTGAATGATGCAAATATTTTTTGAAGCCTTGCAAAAAACCACAACTTTATCAAGGGTTTATACGTTTTACAGAGAAAGCGTAACTCAGAAGTCATTGAGCCAAGAAAGGAGCTAACTTTCAGTGTAAGAATCATGGAAAATTGACTTAGTCATCGTCTAGATTAGAATCTCGTATTTTCTAATTGGCAGCTGAATATTCTAACCACCTATACCAGGAACATATGCACAAAGAAAGGCCATCATGCTTTACAATTTTAATGAGAAGTAGCTCAATGAATCTCAGATTTTGCAAGTAATCTATATAAAAACATAATTTGTCATATGAAAGATTTCCATACATCTGTTTTTCTGTAAATTCAGTATCACTTTTTATTAAGTTCAAATCTCGGAAATTGTAACGAACAATAGGAATGGATACAGAAAAGCAAAAGCTAACTTTTTTTAAAAAATATATTGTTACGAATTTTGTACATAGATGATTTTAGTGCAATTATATGTGAATATAAAGAGAGAAGCTATGCCGGAAAAGTAAGAATACAGAGGCAAGTGCATTTAGCATTGCGTGTAAATGGGTATCTCTGTAATTGAGAGATATCACCAAGCTGTCAACGGTTTTGGCGATTTATTTTGTCGCCAAATTTGGCGAGAGGCCAAAACTCTCCAAACTTGACCACCATTTGGAGACATTTTGGTCCGGTCCCGTCCCAGTATCACCGTAATATGTTTTGAAACTGAATAAATGTAATTGACCACTATGTTAGGTGTAACCGTAACTCCACCCTTGTATTGCTTTCCCGTAATTTCGAGAAGCAGAAAGTACTAGAAATATCTCGGCGGTCGGTTGAGAACGATAAGGCCGGAGAGAGAGCATCTATTCTTAGTTAGTTGTTTAGGTGCTGTTGTTAACGTTGCGAGTTGTTAATCCAGCGTGAGATCGGATTATTCTCTTTAGATGCGCTTTGCATTGCATAGTGTTTAACTTCATTAGTAGTTTGAAGCGTAATTACCAATTGTACTGCGTGATACTGTGAACACTTTGTAGGGATTTATATTTATTTTAAACAACCAGTTTCATTTAATTTGAAGTAAGCCTTATTCCTCTAACCGTCAATGTCAGAATATTTAAATTCGGTAGCGCGCGTGAAGTAATGCGAATTCTACTAGCGGGAGAAAAGGTTTAAGTATCAAGTTCTAGAAGGGAAAGTAAGAGAGTGTGGGAAAATTCTGTGCGTATTGTATCATGAGCTTCGGCTTAGCAGTTATTGCTGGTTAAACGTGACGTAACAGCTATTACCTTGCTGCCTCTAAATCTTCAACGCTCTGTTAGGAAACAGGATAGTCTGAGCCCCGTAGCGTAACTCTACTACTTGTGAATACCTACAAAATTTTAGTTAGTTCTTACTGTTTAAGTTACCGCCCAAGCAGAGACGAAGTTTGTCAGCGTCGAGTTGACGCATTGTAAAAAATAACGAGTGTAATAAAATGTAATTTTAACCCTTCTTCTGTGCAGTGACTACTTTCCAGATTTCACACAAGAGATAGATAACTTGTATAAATATTTCTGTGGAAAATTCCAGAGCTCTGAAATAATTCTTTTGATAAAACTTAGTTTTATTGATCTATAATTCAGTTTGCATTCAGTTTATTACGAATCCGTACGCACGTAACAATATAATACAGCTTCCATTATCTTACTAGAGGATATGCTAGTGTAATCAATTTTCTTGTTTAAAAAAAGGACTAGAAATAAGTCTTTTTCCTTGAGCTATACCTTGTTTATTTTAACAGGAAAAAACGAATGAAAAATTATTTAAAAATTTCTCTGAGTGTTTTATTTAATGGTTTATTTGGTTATTAATTCAGCCAAAAAAATGTAAAATCTGTAAAAATATGTGTAATTACTGGTTTGCCCATTTTAAGAATCTATCTACTCTTTATCACTTTAAAGGCCCACCAGCGGCCGAGCGGTAAAGACGCTGAACACTGGTAGTTCGGTCCGAGGTTCGAATCCCGCGAACGGGCTGGCTGGAAGGGGCGTTTTCGTGGTTTTCTCCATGTGTAACGTGTATACGAGCCAGTTTCCCCTAGAAAGTCCTCCACGAAGGCATCCCTCCCCTTAGGCAGATAGAACTCGTGTGCTTTGCCATAATTGAATAACCTAACCTAACCTACCCTTTATCACTTTAAACAATTCAGATCTTTTGTCTTTAATTTGAAAACATAGTTCCTTTTCTTTTAGAAGCTAATGCAGGCGAATTGATTTGGTTTGTGAAAAGCTTTTAGATGATACAAAAACAATATACATACAGAATTTTTATTTTTTGCCTAGGACCCAAAACTGAAACAATCTGAAAAAGTTTGAAATAAAAGAAGACAGAATAGATTAGGAAGCGTTCAATACCATAATAGTGCTTATGATTAATTATCCTGTTTTGTTTTGTTTTAGAAGTGATACTGAAGATTAAAACTGCCACACGGGATGCATTTTACACTTCTACCCCAGGGGCGATTCAGATTTCGGTCCATAGTCCTAGAGTCATTGTGAATCCTTTCAAAACAGGTTTTGCTATCAAGCCTTGTTACAATTATTTCGTTTACATTTCAAAAGTAAGAGTTTGATTAATTTATTTTTCATAATGTCATTATTGTTTTCAGCAAATTCAATCTTTATTTAAGAAACATTTAAAATGTATTTCATATAACGAAGAAATTTGAATGTGTAGAAGTTGGTATAAATGAATATTTTGGGCTCAAACTCTTCAAACATACGTTACATTTTACTAGAAACAATTGAAAAGTATTGTTAATAAGAATTGATGAAATAAGATGTGAGGTTTATCCTAAGTTTATTAACAGTTATTTTAAGTTTTGCATCTTTTCTATCTTATTCTAATTTCAGCTTACAATTTCCTGCCAGAAAGTAATTTCAGAAACGCAATAAATGCAAATGAGTAGGAGTACTATTTAAGTCGAGATTTCACCAACGTTTAGAGAGAGAGTCTGATTTCCTGACTAGCGCGTGCTTGCCTTGGGCTACGTTCTCTCTAAACTACTACGCTCGGCCATACCTTAGGCTCTTGCTTGGCTTCGCCGATTTAATTAATACTTAGGGGCCAACTATTTAGAATGCTGATAGCTTCGGTTATACCTTTCAGATAGCTTAGTTAAGCTAGTTTAGTTTAATTTAAATTCATTGTTATTTAAGTTCAAGCCCGAGTGGAGCCTTTGTGTAAAGTTCCACGAATTTTTGTAAATATTTCAGGAACTGATTGTAAATATTCTGAAAAATAAAGGGTTGTGAACCCTTCTTAAGACTTATGTATTTTGTTCACACACTTAAGAGATTATTCGCCTGTTAGTGTTTGTGGGGTTATAAGACAGAACTTTGGAATTAAATAAGTAAAACCTCACAAAGAAAGGAGAACATTTCCGTTTTCTGATAAGCTAGGCATAAAATTGAATTGTGTAGTTTTCATTAGTTGTTTTAATTTGTTAGTTTAAAAGTTTAAGGTGTGGTAAAGAATCTATCAATATTTGACAAGATATAAATCATGGCAAACGAAGAAGTGAGTATTTTGCTTCTATTTAACTAGACTAAAATTCCTCATAATTGATTCCATTTAACAATTAATGACTTAAAATTTAACATTCTATCTTTAATTAAATAAAGGTTCTTTTGAAAACCCCACACATATTTCTGATCGCCTTTAGGAATAAATCATCTTCGAATTTTGAAACAAAAGATAACATGGGATATCGAGAGAAACTAATAAGATACTTAAAAAATCAACTTAGCGTACCCATATTGTTCCCAATGTACAACACCCTCATTGTCTATATGGAAATGTGAACCAGGTCCACGTGCTCTAAGACTAGGCTTCATCACTTATCTCTAAATCTTTGGTTAAATTTTGCCAACAAACTGAGGCAGTCACTAGGGTCAAGGATACTTCATTTTTGGAATTATTTATGAAATAACAGATGTCACTTCTCTGGACTTCAGATTCCTGCTTCTCTAATCTGCAGACAATGATTTCCTTACGTCATGTCTTCACTTTCCAGAGCTTGTGGAAAGCTTTGAAATAGGTGCGAGGTTTTATTTATTTGTTTTGGCTAAGCAACTTTCTTTTTCAACCATGCTTTCCTGCCGGAATATTAATAAGTGCGCAGTTATTTAAATAAAGAAGTGCTAATAAGCGAAGGTTTTTGGAAGTTGATTTTAGAGGGCTGTGTGCCTGCTTGAAGGCCACGTTGTTACTCAATAGTGATTTGATTCTGTGGCGTTGAGTGGTTCTAGCCGTTAGACTTCTACGAGTCAGAGCTTTCATGCCTGATTAAATTATCCCTTGAGCCGTTAGGATAGTTCAATTACATTTTATTTTAAGTTCAACATTACTTAACCAGAAGTGTTGGTTTATGTAAGCCCAAGTAGGGCCTTTGCGAAGTTCTTTGTTATTGAATAAAGGGTCCTTTATACCCTTCTTCTGACTTTTTCTCCTCTACACTCTTTTTAGAACTCTTTATTTTATGTTGCCAAAGAGAACGAGACTCTATATGGGAACAGCAGAAGATACGACTCTTGTTCTGCAGAGAAGTCCCTCACGACTGCATATGCCTGCCTAAATAACCTCTGACTTTTTTTTGTTTTAAACACTTGAAGAAACAGCTGCATAGCAATTCTTCCTGATGAGGTTTAGTCTGCAACACTTGGAACAGAAATGTAATCTTAGTCTAGTTTTCGAGTTTTGAGAAAATAGGCATTCAAACCGGCAAGGCCGTATATATACGGTCTAGAATATTTTTTGTGATGTCTGTACGAACGTATATATACGTGCATATTAAAGTGTGTCGAAGAAATTAAGGCAATATATTAAAAGTATATAAATCCAGGTATAAAATGCCAGGAAAGTTTTTACATTAAATGAAAAAAATAAATATTTGTGGTAGTAGTGTTGAGAAATTTGTGCTTTCTTAGCGAAAACCCTGGCCGGTCAGAGGGTTAATGCTCATTATCGTCTGCGTAAGCTGCGCTATGTTTTCTTGTTGCATTTTAATAATTGCTGTCAGATCGGGATCAGGGAACTTGCTCAGGAGGCTTTGTTGGAAAGTATGTGAAGATATATGTTACATTAACTGTTGCAGTTCGAAAATTGGCTCCGTTTTCGAGAGATTTTAAATCACATGTCCTCTTTCAATGCGTCTGAGCAGGTGCAAAAGTCTTCTGATTATGGTAACGAAATAAACGTTTCAGATGGTTCTGCAAAATTTCATAAATACCAGAAAAAGCAAAAGCATATCTTGTCTTTGGGACCTAGCTGTTGGATAAAACTTTTCAAAAGGCACCGTTTCAATATGATAATATTTCTAGGCTTAAAAGCAAACTGCCTCACAGTGCCTCTTTTGGTTTTTGAAGAACTAGAACAAGAACTCAAATATGAAAACGCAAAAATTTGCACCAAAGTGAATCTCTCTTTGAATGTCCTAGTTTTGCAAATCCATTTAATGAATTTAGTTAAATTAAGTAGATCTTCAAGGTGACCAAAGTAAAACAAGTTTTTTGAACTGCGTTGTTGTACATAAGTACAATGTTGTATAATAAATTGAATTAATTTTTTAAATATTAATAACTAACGCAGTAAATTACGTACAAAATAAAATAATTCAAAGCATTGTGTTATATTAAACGTTAGTTCCAGTAGAAAATTTATCCGGTAGTAAATTATAAAATGCACTCATATATTCTATAATAATCAATCAGTTGTTTGTATTATTATGTACATTAAAACTGTACTGTCAGTAAAACTATAGTGTCAGTATTGGTAAAAGATAATTTAAGTTTATTTTACACATTCCTTGTAATGTAAATGTGAAATAATTAAAATTTCAGGTACACTGGACGAGTGGAATATGCTATATGTGCTAAATATGGCCATTGTGAACTATAATAACCATTACTTTACAGCTAGGCATTGAACGAAAAGGTCTTGAATGACATTTTGTGTGATCCGGAATTTTGCAATTCTTTGTCAGGGTTGATCTATTGTAGCCTCTGGCGGTGTCCGTTTAAAACATCGCAGCAAAAACATCGCGGACGAACATCGCAGTCCTAAAACATCGTGGTACAAAATATCGTCGTCGAAAATAAAGCGGTTCAAAAACTTCGCAGTTTACAAAACATCATCGTCGAAAGTATCGTGGTAAAAAATAAAGCTCCTGCAAATCATCGTATGACGATAACATCGCACACAGCCCTTTTTCAGGCTTTAATAATTGTAAATGGATATTCGCATAATGATTTGTGAACTCAAGATGGAAAGGAGGATAATTTTTACTTTCATATTATTTATTAACTAATAAATATTTGCTGAAAATGTAAAATGAAAACTTAAGCATAGAAAATTAATGCAACTTATAGCACTTAATAGAATTTAAACAGATGTAGTTAACGAACAAAGCTCATTAATAAGTTATTTTTTTATAAACTTTTAGCGGTAATTTTTCATGAAAAGTATAATCTAAAAAAGGTTAGGAAACGGAAAATAAGTAACTGCATGAGCTTATCCATAAAAAATTGGTAAGTTAATTATGAGATTATTTTCTTCACTTTTGTTAATCTGATACTCTTATAGTGAAAATTATTTTTTGTTTTGCTTTTAAAAAATTATTAGTTAATAAAAAATATGAAAGTAAAAATTATCCTTCTTTCCATCTTGTGCTCACAAATCATTATGCGAGTATCCTTTTACAATTATTAAAGTCCGAAAAAAGCGTGTCTGTGATGTTATCGGCATGCGATGATTTGTAGGTACTTTATTTTATACCACGATATTTTCGACGACGATGTTTTTAAACTGCGAAGTTTTTGAATCACTTTATATTCGACGATGATATTTTGTACCACGATGTTTTAGAACTTAGATGCTATATTTTTCCCACGATGTTTTCGCCACGATGTACCACGACGTTTTCGCCTTGCGTTGTTTTCTCCCCGACATTTTCGTCCGCGATGTTTTCGGCTGTAACCCCTCTGATGGCCTATTCCTCGTTGGCGTGTCTCCCACCTTGGACTAGATGTTTTTAACTAAGGAAATATCTAATGAATTTTCCAACCGAAGCTGAAGCGTAACCTGCTGTATGTTGAAGACATGAGAAAACGGCAGACCTTAATACGCCTGTAATATCACACTGGCATGCCAAATGCCAGATATGAGGACTTGACAAGAGCGGAACTCTTATCTCCCCTCGTATAGTAATTTCCAGTGTTTGACAATGCATAAGTTAATATTTCAAACAAAGCTCCCCACGGTGGCACCATACGCGTATATCGTGATGTTGCATACAGAAGTAGGTTCGTGTGAGAAGAGAATGTTACACCATTCACGCGGCCATGTGCATCTTTCGAGCACCACTTCGGGCGTACACTTCTCTGTGGTGTTAAATTTAAAGTGTGCTAATTACAATTAAAGAATTTAATTAAATTAAAATTATGCTACAGTTAAAAATGGACAAAGCAATGATCACTTTAAGAATATAGTAGCAGTCTGTAGTCTGTAATCCGAAGTCTATGTATTGTAATAGTGTGACACTGAAGACCGTATCTCAGGGTACTCCGACTCTTTTCTTCGGGCACATCTTGCGTACGTTCTTCACCTTACATTCTGTGCCAGAGTGAGTCATGCGGCTGTACAGTTATTGCGGGAATTTCACCTAAGATGCCACCTACTCAGACATTTGTAGCTTGAGACACTTGTGAGTCTGCATGACACTTTAACTATTTTTTATACACCCATTAATTTCATATTCGCATAACAGTGACTGGATTTTGAGAAACGGGGGTATCAATTTGGTGATATGATAACCCGCAGTCATGAATACCTATTATTGTCCCTCGACCTAGATTTGTATGTATGTTGCTATACGTTCTCTCTTCTGATGCGAGGCATATGTACACTTTCAATCAGACAAATAAAGAAGAAACATAATTCTCGTAATAAAAAACTATGCTTTTTTTCTTCTCTTTCCTACTGATTTTGGATGGCATTACAAAGTTCCATTACATGCCTTTGAAAGCCATTCATTTTTATGTCCTATGATGTTCTAACTTTTACGCAAATTTTACGTCAATCGGTTACTACCATCATGGTGTAGTATTTTTATCGATCATCATTGTAATTTTAGGCTAAATTGAGTAAAGTACGAAACATTACGCTAGAATGGTATTTAATATTGAAGTGGTCTGGAAACTGTTGCTATTTCACGAGATATAAGAATTTTATCTTTCTCGTAGTCTGGCATGGCATATAGACAGCTATCCAAATATTAACAGTCGGCGTAGTATAAGATATTTAATTTATCTTCCAAATTATAACAATTTTGCTTAATAAAATGTCCTATTTGAGATGGATAAAGGTGCTATTTTGTGATTTGCATCTTTATTTTATTTTTAACATTCAGGTGAAACCATTTAAAATATAATATATGCAGTTCATAATTACGAACATTTTCAGCATTATTGTAATTGTTAAAAGATATTTTTTTCTGTATTATGCAGAATTATTTTTTAATGTTTTAAATTACTTTCAGATTTGTGTTCATTATATTATAGGTTAGGAATATATTGCTGCCCTTTCCTTACGCAACAAATTGTACAGATTATCACAGACTGTGGGAAGACCGGGGCGGTCATGGGCCTTTGACCAAAATGGTAAAGACTTGCAAAATGTGATATACTTATTTGGTTTGAGAGTAACGTATTTTAAAATAACAGTTATCTTTCCTTTTCTGTTTTCTAATATTCAAAATCATTTTTTCAGTATACTTTTAGAAAAGCTTGAATGCTGGTAATATTTAGTTTTTCATCTCAAAATGTCCAATATTTCCTTTATTGATTATGAGCACCCTATGACAAATAATAATTTTTTTACTCTTTACCTATATAATTGAAAGAATATTGTTATATTTCAAAAAATTTAGACAAGTTTGATATAATTTGTTTTCAGATATATTATTCATTCATAGATTTATATTTTTATATTAAAATCTATCATAAACTTTTTTTCTGAAATTAGACAAAAAAGAACAAATACCGTATACAAGTATCAAAAGAACTTTGTATAATAAATTCGCAAATACATTATAATTTGTTTGATAAGTTAGGCTAGATTATTTATTGAAGCAGTTAGTGGCTATCTGACTTAGAATAGGCGCCTTTGTGGGAAGCGTTTTATTTATAACTTCCATAATACACATGGCAAAACCACGAAAGCTTCGTGGTCCAGTGGCTCGGTGGCGCAGCAGCTTCACAGGTCCGGTGTTCGATCCCCGGGCTGGGCAAGGTTAACTGAGCAAAGTCATACTATCACCTGTATGGTGCTCAAGGCTCTTGCCAACGACAGGCGCGATCTTGCACTCCTTGCCAAGATAGATTTCGTGGGCTTGTGCTGATGCTGCTGTCAGGCAAGTGAGATAAGTCAAACAGACGAAAACTTCACATAGCAAACTAAACGAACATTGAGGTGCCTAATTCCAGTGGAAAGTAATACGAAAGGAATAACGATTCCCGAGTAACATTAGAAATGCTCAGTGCGTTGTCATTTTAATTCTAATTGACTGCCGAGTAGCATGCTTACATACCAAAATTACTATGTGCACTGCGGGGAAAACAAAGGGACAGTTCCCTATCTCTCGTTCTACTGGGCCGATTGACGAAATTCAAGTTGCTTTTTTCATGTCTCGAAAGCGCGACTTAGGATATGTATTAGATTTATGTATAGCAATTGTTCTAATATAGTAATTTGACACAAAATCGGACTTTTTCTGAAATGACATGCCAATTGTTTTTCATATTTCGATTCTATGACTCAAATTATGCCAAACTGCCAAGTTTCTGCATGAGTAGTTTTAAAAAATTTGCTCTCAAAATTTTAGCTCCTCAGTGTTAATTGAATTTGGTATATATTTCTTAATCTCTCTTTTTTAATGAAATTTATTTGATTCTTTTTTTCGCATTTCGAAATTTAGATTCGTTCCAAATAAAATGCGTCCATTTTTTTAATTATTTTTTAATTGTATTTTTAAATAATTTTTATAAAAATTTTGAATTATAATCTGTAAAACATTTACCATCATCTTAAAGTAGATGCATTTCTAAGCATACCTGCAAAAAATTAGAGTTTTTTTATTCAAAATTTCGGAAGATATACGTGAATTTATTTATTGGCGCGTTTTGAAATTTGTCATATTTGTTCAAAGCGATAATAACATCAAATAAGGTTCAGGCACTTTGTTAAAATTATTTGAAAGTAGGAACAACATGACTTTTTTATTCCTCGCTCCTACACAGTGTAAAAAGCAAAGGAAAGTAGATTACTGTATATTAAAAAGTCTGCAAAGTGAATTATTCTTGGCGCAAACTGAAAAAAAAATGCGCCATGATAAATTTTTAAATTTCTCCCTAAATTTCTCACCAAAATTACAAAATTTAATATTTAAGCATAATTTGAGTAGTAAAATCGAAATATGGAAAAACTTGGCATGTTATTTCAAATAAAATGCAATTTTGGGCCAAATATTTATATTAGAACAATGCTATACAAAAATCTAATATATATCCTAAGTCGCACTTTCGAGACATGAAAAACGCAATTTGAATTTCGTCAATCATCGGCTTAAGAGAGCGAAAGATATAGAACTGTCTTTTTTTTTTTTTTTGGCCTAGTGTACTTCTGCAGAGATGTATGAATTAATGTCGCTAGCCCAGGCTTCGGTTAAATTTCTAAGAGATCCATTAAAACTCAAAATTGTTTGGATGTTCCAAAGTGTGAAATCAGATTGGCTAAAATTTGGTGAATGTGCTAATTGTTTAGGAAATTAGTTGCATATTATTCTTTCATTTCGAAAATGACTGCAGAACAACAACTTCACTAGTGTTGCATTATGTCATGGAACCCCGTTTTCCTGAAACAAAGTGCTATTTAGACACTAATGCTAATATACTGCTAACGTTTAAGAAAGCAATAGATTTCCTGTCGCCCAGATTCTGCGATTTCGCATATTAGTAGCACCCTGAAGATTGAGCTGCAGAGTTTTTAATTAATATTTCGCCTGATTAAATTCCTACGAAGATGGGAACAGTCGAAATGGCTTCCCACCAATTTTTGGAATCGGGAATTATGTATTTAATGTTTGCAATGCTGTTTTTATTTATCGTTAACATAGAAAATATTTTTTAACCATTCATTCATAGATTTGTATTCGGAAAAGAAACTGAAACACGAACACTTCTCTTGCATACAGTAGCTAGAAATTCCTGGACATGAGAAATTTTCTAAGTAACATTTCAAGATATCTTTCAAACATTTTGCTGTGTATTCAAACATACAGAGATCGGCCAAGAGCTATGTGTGCTAGTAAATCTGCCAGCATCGTTACCTTTCCTCAAAGCTATCGTTACATTTTCCGCCATCTTTCTTCGAATGGCTTTTTTTTTCCTTGATACTTTTTCCAAAGACTAGAAAGAGTCGATCTTCTGATATTCCAAAGAGCTAAGCGTTTCAAATTTTTAAAACAGGTTACCCAAGACATTTGCTGATTTTACCCAAGACATTTATTTGCTGATTGCAAGATTTTTATTTATTTAATGTTCTAAATTTTCTAAGCGATTTTAAAGAAAAATCATCATTTTCATAAAATGGCTTTACATGAGAAGAGCGAGTTTTACTTCCATGTACGAGGTGATAAGGAAGTATTGTAATCGCAAAAAATTTCGTGTATTATATTTCAAAGAAAATATCCATTTTGACAGCTATCGAATGGAATTTAACGATGTTTTTGCGTGACATCCATACGTAAGGACAGAATAAAGGACTCTTTTTAACTAAAAAATTTATAAAACTGATTTAAAATGTATTCTGAAGGGATATTTTCGTGGCGTCTGTATGTCCGTACGTATGTATGTATGTATCTCGTATAACTCAAAAACGAGTACCCTCAGAACACTGAAATTTTGTATATAGGACTGCTATGAAATGTAGATGTGCACCTCCTATTTTGGTTGCAATCGGCCTCACTACAGTATAATAAAGTATACAGTATATACAGTATAATAAAGTATACAAATATATATATATATATATATATCCTCTCTGTTACTCGGCTCCGTGAGCTCTATATTTTTATATGTTTGTAAATTGTGCATTTTTTGCTTTAAAAATGATTGAATTATGTTGTTCTTATCTTCCGGTTAAGGCTTTTATGCTTTTAGTTAACCTGCATGTTATAGTAGTAAAATTATCAGCAATTTGAAATTTGTTTAAGTGTGGCTAAGCTTAATATTTTGATGATAGCAGCCATATTTGTTTACTTTTGAAACATAGCAGAATAGTGGATTTGTTTCCAATCTAGAGAAACTAAGCTTCGGAACAACAAAGATAACGCCTTCTTTTATTACTGCGAATTAAATCATGCTTAATCCATTCTGGAATTTATTCGAAGAAATAAGTGTTTTAAGATTTACTTCGTAATTTTTAATGAAGATATTTTGAGTTTTATGTATATTTGCCTTGTCACGAAGTGAGAACTGAACTAATAGAATGAGAATACTGAATCGTCTGTGAAAAACTGTTTCTTTCTTTTCTTTCTTTCTTTTTTTTGTTGTTGTTTATTTGTTTAATTTCTTTTACACATCGTATTAGATTTATTACAGTATTTGAATAGAACATCTGGAAACGATTAGTTAATTCTTCAGATGATATACATAATTTTTGTGTGTTCTGAGTTATAAATGAAGGAGATGTAATGCTGTGAAGTGAAGCTTGCGCCAGAGTGTCGCTATGGTAAACAAATATAGTGAATTTTAGAGAGTGCATTTATTCTATTGCGATTTATGCGCTATCGACGAAGTCGATTTAATTCAATCCAATAAGTTTAAATGAAATTCAAAATGCGTACAATTTAATATTCCGTACAAGGAAATCACGTAGTGTACACATCAGATTTTTTTAATATCATCATAGCGAAAGAGAAACCCAATTTTTTCACATGTAGTGAAAACTGAGTTCTACATTTCTTGTTTATTGTAAAATGTTTATAGTAGGGGCATGTCACATAAATCTAAACTGCATCGTTTGTTATCACCATTATGCATCCCAATGTCTTCTAAAGGCAAAACTTCTAATTTGTCTGTGCTTAAGAGAAAAAAATGTCTGAACTTTGCGAGTAAACGCTAAAACTCTTATGCCATTCTGGTTCATGATTGCTATTTCAAACCATTCAAAAATGATAATTTTAATTATAGCTACCGTATATTTTAATGTCACTAGTATTACCTTCTGGAATAACATCCTTTCAGAAGGGAAATAATTCTATACATCATCTCCTAAGTGGTTCAAAAATAGTTCGCTGAACACAACAAGTGTAACAAATGTTGCTTTGTTTCAAAGTTCCTAAGTAACAAGCACTCAAATATATTAAACATATAATCAGTTAAAAATATGCATGCGTCATGATGAAATTCGACTCGTGGCGTCTTCGTCGTGAAATTTAGAGTACCTGTCTGAAATACACTGCTTGTAGATGTAAAATCCTTAAGTATCTCGCCTCGAAACACCTTGTTAAATTGTTCTGAATGCACGTAGAAAACCGGCCTTGCTAACTTTCAGTATATTAAAAGGAATGGTATTATATAGTAAAGAATATTCTTTTACAATCTAAAATTTAGAACAATGATTACTGCTACTTAAAATGTTTAATGAAACTTTTAAATTGAAAAGAAATATCTTACTGTATTATCTTATTAATCTCTTTAGCAATGTAGGGAAGAATGCCTCTATAATGCATCTGTAGAAGATGCACATTGCGTGGATCCATTCTTCATAACTTATCCCAATGCTGCACCAATATGTAAACATCGTAAGTAGATTGAAATTAAATAATAAAAATTAAGACCAGTGCAATTTAAACTGTTCATGCTTTGAGGATTTTACTGTTTCTAATTTGTATTATTTTTGTTTCCCTAAGCTGTCGGTGGTCGAAAATACACAGAAAAATGTGAAAGTTTTTGTTCTAGGGCTTGCGAGTGAGTAAATTAAAGTATTTTCCCCAATAATGCGTAATATTCATACGAAATAAAGAATAAGTCTTAAAAAAATTACGAATGGTCAAGTATAACATCACTAAAGGCTCAAAACTCAAAACCGATTCTTATTTGAACAGAATCCATACCTAGCTGAACTCCATTTCAAATTTTATGTCTCCACTTTTCTGTTAGAAGCAAAGAAATACCTAATTGTAGTCTGGCTAAGTAAATGCAAGTAAATTCCACTCGAATATGTCGCGATAATTCAGTGTGGGATAAAAATTTATGGGGCATTATGAAATTTAGATACGTATTTTAAATCATCCGAAAATGTTCTGCATAGTCTGCAAAGACATTATTAATTTCGGTAATAAATTATTCTGTTTTAATCTTAATCAAAAAGTTGAAAATGTCTCACGTAAAATATGATATAATCCAATTATTATTATTTTTAAAGCTGATAATAAGCGGTCAGATTGTTGTTGTGGTCTATCTTAATGCAGTAGTCAAGTTTATAAATAAAACTTTATAATATCTGGTGACTAAAGCTCCTTCAGCTTCTGAAATTTCTGAAACTAAAATCACTATTATATCGTCTTAATCTTTTCAGTCAAAAAATCCCGAAGTCTACCTATTGTTAATTTAGCTAGATTTTATTCCTCTCTTCGAGATGTATATTAAATATATTGTTAAGTATGATATGTACATACCGGGGTGAACAAAAGTCCTTTAATATTTGAAAATTCAATAATTGACTGAATAATGTATGCAGAGAGGCAACAACTGACACATGCTTGAAATGTCATTGGGTTTTACTGAAAGCAAAAAAAGTGCTTAAAATTGCCAATAGAGAGCACTTCATATGATAAAAAAGCAATAATTAGCATGATAATTAATATTTAGGAAAGATTATGTTCTTTATCACAGATGTTTAACATGTCCGCCATCATTCATCAACAATATCTACAGTCAAGGGACAATGTTGGGGACGGCACTGTACAGCATATATGTAGGTATAGTGAGAAATTGCTGTTGGATGTTGTCGTCTAGCATCCCTAAGGTCGGACGTTCGCAGTAGACCTGTGATTTCAGGTAACCCCACATTTAGTAATCACACGGATTAAGATTCGGGGATCTGAGAGGCTAAGCATGACGGAAACGACGGTAATTAAGAGGACAAATATGACGGAAATGGCGGCTCAGCACGCGATCCTCACCGAACGATGTATGCAAGAGATCTTTCACACGTGAATCAATATGAGATGGATGGACATCCTGCGTAAAAGTCATACCTTCCAACAGGTATTTATGTACCAGACTAGGGATGATGCGATTCTGTTACACACTAGCGTACCTCGCACCCGTCACACTGGCAGTTTGAATAGCCGAACCACGCATTTCCTCAGAGAAAAAGGGTCCGATCACAATTGATATGATAAATCCATATCACAGTGTGACCATTCTATTCTATCCTCGCCTGAAGGCGAGAATAGAAAAGTGACAAAGTCATGAAAGGACTAATTCCCTCTCTCAGTACAGTTCCTTTTATGCACGATTCTCCCGCGGCGTGACTGAAATTTTGTTGTAAAGCGCTATATGTTGGCCTTTTTTGCTTTCAATGAAATTCTATGTCATTTCAAACTTATGTGTCAATTTTTACCTCTGTACCTACATTATTCCGTGAATTATTGAATTTACAAATCTTAACGGACTTTTGGGTCACCCGGTATGTATATATAAACTTTATATTATTAATATCAGTTATCCTCTTGAAGAATAAAAACTATTGTAATTTGGAGGCTTATAAAAAGTTTATTTTCCTTGAAATATGAGTATAAACTAAGGAAATAAAACTTCGTAAAAAGTATTGAACTAAAAAAGTATTTGAATAATAAAAAATAAAAAACAAAGCAACAGAATAAAACAAAATTAATCATTGTTGATTCTATAGAAAAAGGACTGACTTTTCATGTGAAATAGGTCCTTTATTATAAAATCACCAGTAATTATGAATTAAATTCATATTTGTGATCTTAGCTGCGTTAAAGCTAGATTTTGACATTGAATGCCTATTTTTACATTTTTGACTATGCTAGTTGACGATGGAGGTATCAGTGGATTGGTCGGAACGAAACTCGTTTTTGATCGTTCAGTTAATTGACTTTGTTTAAAGCTTCAGAACACTTTTCCATTGACAAGTTCTGTTTGGAGCTTTGAATGAAAAAGATTAACTTTGGTTTACACTGTTTTTGTATATTTTTTTACCTTTTCTTTTGTTTTTCTGTTCCAAATGTTTATTGAACATAATTTACAAGTTCATGAATATAAGGAATGGGTAGGGGATCATGGTTCTTACAATCCTTGAATAATACTCTTATATATATATGTGCAACTTTCAATTTTAGGCCTTAATATTCTTTTTAATCTTTCTTAATAAGAAAATTCTCCATTTTAAATTCCATCTAATTTAATATTTTGTTTCATTTTAGCAAAAATCAACGTATTTTATTATTTGCGACTTCTTTGGAGAAATTATTAGCTAATTAAAGCATTTATAAACATTTCTAATAGCAGCATAACACTCTTGGTCTTGGTGTCTTTCTGTTTTCTCAATTCTGTTTTCATGGTTGTCAGAAACGTTCCTGTTTCCGTGAAATCCCCCTTCATTACCCCCTTCTCAAAGGGGTTACATAGTGAGGGGCGATTGGACCTTGGCCTCTCCCAAAATGTAGTAAAGCAAAACATTTTTAGATTTATAAAAATAATTTTTAAAAGAAATAATCGAAAAATATTTACAATCTCAGAGCTTTGCATGAATGTAGCTAATACTGTATTTAAAATGGGAGAGAGAGATGTTCAAACTCTGCCATGATTCTGCCAATGAACTAAAAGATCTTTTCCGAAAGTAAAAATAATATGCTTCCGAATTTCTGCATAAAAATCTGTTATAATAAACTCTTTCAGAATAAATATTCGTTCTAAAACGACATTCTTTCTTCAAAAACGACGACTTCTTTGGTCTTAATTGCGCCTTTGCAGCTTTTATGGAATTCATTTATGGAAATCCAACAAACTAGATTTTCCTTACTTTTATTCTGAATTCGATACTGATAACCTTTATAAAGGGCTAAAGAAGTTTCCTTTTAGATTCAATAATGTCTAAAACATCCATATTGATTAATATAAGATGTAAAAATAACAGCTAATGTTACAAATAGAATGAAACTAAAGATTTCGACTGGAGCCTAAACTAAGCCACGCCTTCAAACTAACGAAGACTAATTTTAAGCAGTAAGATGTGTCCAACTTTCCACCATTTCCATTTAGGCTCACACAGATAACAGCAATCGCCCCTCTTTAATTGCTTTCATCGAATAAACAAGCAAACTGGAACCTTTCTCTTTATCATTAATTATATTTTTGCGTGCTTCCATCTCGGCCTTGCGTTGCTCCATTATGTTTTTGTACGAATTTGATATGGGATGATGTAGGAAGAAAGAGAGATTTTGCTGCAAACCAGCAGCTCTAACGCCATCTTCTTCGATTTCGTCATTTAAATTTTTATTATACAATTTTTATGATACATGAGTGTCATAGTAATTTAACATAGATATATTAACCAATAACTCGGTATAAGATATGTAACTCTATGTGGTTCAGCTTCAGCTAATCATTCAAAATATTTGGCTTTTGAATGAAACGCGTCAACAAAATGAAAAAGAAAAGTGACAAAGTTTCATGCACAGCTTAGTATTATATTCCCGGATATCATTTGCATGGGGGGAATAACTAAAAATACTAATTTTGGCACAACTGTATTAGTTATCAGTGCAGCAGATAGTCCAATAATCGTTTCTTTACGAAGAAGATTAGCAATAAAAGAAAAAGAACATTGAGAGGTAACATTAATTGTATTGTAATAAACATTAAATATTTATTACATTACAAAATTTAAATAAATATATGCAAAATTATCCTGAAAGTAGGATCCCCAAATAGAGTTCCCTAAATCAACCTAAGATTCCTCACCCTCCTTACAGTCTTAAAAAAAAGAAAATTCGTAGAATTATTAGGTTACATCGATGCAGGAAAGTGAAAAATGTGGATTGCCTTCGTCAGGCTTTGAACTCCAAAGCATCGAGCGTGCTTCCACTTACACCACGAAGGCATGTGGAATGGGGACAGAAAATACTATTTATATTATACTCCCTCTTTTAAAGGACGACCGGGGATCAGTGCATCCAGTTGCTAAATCCTGGTGGTGACAGAGTGTCATCCACCACTTTTTCTGATGCCGCTTGCAAAGCCGCTTTTCCAATGTTCGGAAGCTGAAGAAATCCGCAGTGTCCTCGCTGGTATTCCAATGCGCATCGAGCGTGTTTCCAATTACACTACGAAGGCATGCGGAAGTGAGGGATAAAATACCTTATGAAGTGAGCACTAGATCGTTGAAAGAACGCCTGTGCCTAGGGCCCCACATGGTCGAATAAATTGTTAGAAACTATGCCTCGTGCTATATGCTATATCAGCTTTAAGAACCCCCTCTTTTTTACTTCCTTGTACGAAGTAAAAAGAAAGTACTGTATTCGAGAAAAATTTCAAGTATCATAGTCCAACTAAAATATCGGTTTTGACCGCTATCGAATGCAATTTAATGATGTTTTTTAAAGCAAATTCAGGGTCGTTTATTTGATGTTTAGATTACAAAACATCAAACTAGTATTTTTTTAAAAGTTCGATCTGATAGCCTTTTTTTCTGGACTATTAAGTCTGCATCGCGATTTCCACAATGTAAGAAATATACAGTGAAAATTAATGCTTTTAAAAAGTTAACCTTAATTTATTTAGAATTATCATGTTTGATTAAAGAATAATAATTGCATAAAAACTGGAGAGTTTATGCTAACATAGTATTTTGAAAAAGGTACACGCATCTGTACGTAAGGACAGAATAAAGGACTCTTTTTCTTTTCCCCAAAAATAGAAAACTGATTGCATCTAATGAAATATTTAAATTTTTATCTGTGAATTCCTAAATATAATTTAAAAGAATTTATCTGAAGCATTTTGTTACCTTGTATAGTTTTTTTGATCACCTACTAGATTCTTGTTGTGCATGCTACATGAGGATATTAGTATTTTGGCCATAACTAGACAGAAAGGAAATTTTTTAATCTTATTACTTTCCTTTTCTTTTTTGAAAATTCATTATATTTATTTTCTTATCTTGCAAGTACTTCTATGAATATGAATATAAATACATATAGAATTATAGCATTGCTTAGCACTGCATTACATTGCACTTAAAATTTCATTTTTTTTATTCGTTTTAGGCGAGAAGACATAGATACTGATGTTGAAGAACATGCTTCACTTTCAGTGAGGGTAGGTTGATAATTATTATTTCCATCAAATATGATTATATATTTCCTTTTGGGTCCATTTTTTGTCTATCCATTTCAGTTAATTGATTACAAATAACTTAGAGTACCCTTTTTTAATTTTTTTTGTATTGTGTAACTGCATAGTTACATTTCAAGTATCTGCAGAATGATTATTCCAAGTGCAGAAAACTGATTTTATTTAATCCCGTTTTATCGAATATGTGCATATTTGTCTAATAATTTTTCGTTTATTTAACGAGATCCAAGGATTTTTTTAATCCATTTCTAATTCTTCTATTAAAAAAAGCAAGCCCTTGTAAATTGTTAACTTGACTGCATAATTCATTTACTAAGCCATGTAGAATGAACTGCCTGTAAACTTCCAGTAGTTACAAGATGCGATTTGTGAAGTCTACCATAAGAGCTGTAAGCCGATAAAAGCCTTTGTCGGATTTTTTATGACAATTTTAATATTTCGCTTACATGTGAATTTTTCTTTGACATTATCAGTTATTAATATTTACGAATTAGTGTAATATTTCTAGCATTTTTTTCGTCGATAAAAAAGAGACCATTGATTTTCAATAACACATTTTGTATTACGCGAATTTCTGGTTTGTTTCAGCATAGTTCATTTCTAAAACTCAATCATCGGTTTCATATTTTAAATGTTATACTAAGCCAACACACTTTTCCATGCTTTCATATAGAAACGCCTTGTCTACATTAAAGATCCACTTGAATAATCACTGTCAAGTATAACATCAATCTCAAGCTCTGAATTGTGATTAATCAAATACAATCCACCAGATACAAAGTATGGGAGACAACAGCGATGTACCAAGGGTCAACTGGTAATGTCTTCTCATGTTAACAAACCCTAAATAATGCAATTCGTCAAAAATATCGTCATTAGGCTCATTAGTTAGTACATTTTGCAAGCGAAATCTAGAAATAATCTTTTTATTTTATAGCTCAAATAGCCAAATAACTTCTTCCTACATCTGCTAGATCAGTTTAAATAAAACACGAGCGCACTTGCAAGTGTCGGCTGATTGGCAGTGTTCTCTGTTTCTCTAAACGATATTGATGATATTAACTGTAGCAGGATGAGTGCCATGCTGCTTTTCTTGCCCGAGGACCGTATTTGGTTGTGCAAAAGAACTATCTCGTAGTGCCCGTATTTAGAATGACTAGCTATGTTCGGAGATCCTTTCAACAAGCTCTCTGAGAAACCTTCTCTAACTGGAAGGCTTTGCTTCTGGATAAAATGTGAAGTAAAGTTTCGTTTAAAGAGTTTTCGCTTTGCATTATCATAAGTTACTTATGTCGGCAATCGGATACGGAAGGATCTATTTCAGGACTTCTGTTCAAATTATTGGTGACAGTTGGGAGTTTTTTTATAATCAATCTGTAATGCTTATTGTTTGTTATTAAACCTTTTTCGTTACCCCTCACAGTTTTCATGAAAGGTTGCATAACTTCCAAAATTCCTCTCTAATAGCGCCGCAATCGTACTCAAACAATACAGAATAGACATTTTACTTTAACCACACACAACTTTCCCATCTTTCTGGAATCAAATGTTATTTCAGTTTGTAAGAATAGTATTATAAACTTTGTATACGAGGGACAATAAATAAACTGCTTTAGATTTTCCTCATTCTGTCTTCACGACGCAATTGTAAGTGAACCGTGCTCGCCACATGAAGTCATTTGTGTGCCTCAGTAAAACTTCCCTTAATTTCTAAATCTATTTGAAGAAGTGAGTAATGCGTATTATGAGTATTGAAGTTCTCTTGACATTTTCTCTAGGAAATGAGTACTTTTTTTCATTTCCTATTATTTTCTGTTTTCTTTTTTTATTTCAGAACAACAGATATGAACTTGAAGAGTAAGTATTAAAATTTCTGTTTTATGTGCGCTTCAAGTTTTCTTCCAGTATTTAATTAGATTATAAACACCACTAGTAAATCAATTCTAATAAGTTATCGTTTATGACAAATGTACTCAAAAGTGTATAAATGCCCTTACGATACGCATTTTATTTTTTCTATTGTAGATGCACGTCGACTATAACATTTGCATTTAATAGAATGGAATTAAAAACTTACATATATTCTCCAAAGTATCAGGTAATTATACTACTATTAATACCTCTTTTCATTTGCAGAATTTATTTTAATGAAATATAGTCAGCTTATTTTATCGAAACTAATACAACTAGCTGACATTCTTTTCATGAATCTCTTGCTTTTAAATAGGATAATTTGTTAATCAATAACAGACAGATTAAATCTGAAAGAAACATATCTTACATTTTATCAAGTGGCAACAGACTTAAAAGGCAAAATGAAGCAATGCATTTAAAGTGAATCAACATAAAATCGTGCTTCGAAACTAATAGCT
>KK122204.1:661053-689791 GCA_000611955.2 Stegodyphus mimosarum
CTTCCGAGCTAAAGAAATCATGAATATATGAATATTAATCATCCATAATTTCTAAGTCTTTTCATGTGAATATGACTAATAACTTTCAGCCTGTTTGAAATTTTAAATAAATGTTAAATGATACTGATTAAATATTAATAACTTAAGTCAGCTGAACAAATAATTAATAAAGAATTCATAATTAAACGTAGAAACAACTTAACAAACTTAACTGCTTAACAAATAATTAATATCTAAACAAAAAAAAAGTCTGAAAGGTTTCAGCGGTGTTAACGAGAGTATTATATTTTGGATTAAAATAAAAACTTTTAAAAATTTATTCGTTTGAATTTAATGTAAGAAAGCGATATTACTTTCCGGTACACCTATTAGTAACAGAAATAAAACTCTCTAATATCATAAATAAACTGGTATTTGTATTTTACATTTAAAAGTTTCGCTGGATTACTCCAGGATAGCATGCCAAAAAGATAAAGCTGTTGAAATCTTATTGTAACTTGTTGAATACTTTGTTCAATCCTAACTAATATTATGAATGCGAACGTGAGTTTGTTTGTTACTATTTCACGTCTTATTACTTAACCGATCATGATGAAATTTTCAAAAAATATTTTTGATATATTAGAAAAGTTATAGGCTATAACATGTAACTTATCTGTTGAAATCTAAGCTGTATAATAGGTTTTATAGCTTAAAATGATGGTCGTTGTATAAACATTAAATGTTGAAAGCTTCATAAAGATAAGTTAAACGATGTAAAAGACTGTCTGCCCGTTTTTCATTCCGCGTGTTTCGTTTAAAAGTTCAAAAGAATTCATGTTTTTAATATTTTGTTAATACTTTAAACTTTTTGAAATCTTGGTAATGAAAATTATTTATTTTTGTAGTGAGATATCTTAATAAAGCATGTTTTTCAGTTTTTAATATTTTTTTACTTTATAACTTTTTAGTAAAACAAAACTAAAAAAAAGAAAACCATAAGATAAGATTGCAATGTTTGATATATCCAAATGGGATTTTAAAAATTATGCAGCGACATCAATATGGATTTCTTTTTATCTCAATGAAGAAGAGCAGTATTTACTGAAATTTTACCTGTAGTGTATTGTTAACTTAAAAAATAAGTAATAGTAGCTAACATTTTATCCTGATTATCCTGATCAGGCAATAAGAAAAGAATCAAATTATTTTCTTTTCTTTTCAGTAGTCTTTGAAACTTACATAAGGACACGAACGTGAGCGAAGTCGCGGGTAAAAGCTAGTGTAAAAATAATTCTTTCTATAGTTTCATTCCCCAGTTCACCATCTCGTTATTTTTCAGTTCAGCAAAGACTGAGTAAATACATTGTTGGAATACCTGTAATTCAACCTGAGTTCAAATTCTAAAGAATGGGCTGACTGGATGAGTTTTTCGTGGTTTATCTTAAGCGTAAAAATAGGATATATATCATTGCTTGATGTCTTTGCGTGCTAGTGCATCTTTCGTAACATAAATTAATTCTCAGTTTTTAAATTTTTCGTCTTTAAATCTAAATTATTTAAAATCGCTTAGTAGGCTCCGCTATCCTGGACAGATAACATATCGATATATATAAGCGTATTAAGCTGGTACGGTTCTGTTAGCAGGGCCGGATTCTGAAATGCATGTATGAATAGATGTATGCTTTCATGTATGCATGCATATCTGTAATCACGAATGTATGTGTGTGTATACATATACACATACATACCCATATATACATACACACGAGTAGATTCATACATTTCTGAATCCAATCCCGATAACAGAACAGTATGAGTACTATTAAGCTTTTCGGTAAACTTATAAACACCAATTCTTTCTGTCATGTCAAAATCCATACGACTAAGCCCTGCAAAATTATATTTCACATGAAAAATGCCGCTCCATAAAATGTGCCTCCTGGATCGGACCGCGTCTCCCCCCCTCTTTAGCTAGTCCACTCTATATTGTATACAGCTTTATTTTAAAAGAGCAGGAAATAATTATCACTTAAAACAACTACGATGTATCTGTGTTTTTGTGCCCTAAGCATTTTTCCAAAATGCTTGAAAATATGATCAATAACACATTCCTTCTTGCATTTTTACTTTCCCATAGCTCTGGTAGATGGCGCCACGTACCAAATAGCTTTCGGAAAACGTCTGCATGCTTCGGTTTCGGTTTGGTTTACGTATTTTTTTGTGTATAACATGAACACTTGTGATACACTCTTTACACGCTTTGTATCCTTTAAAGAGTACATTATTGAAACTCTTATTGTTAATTTTTCCTCAGCATTTTAAATCGTCATAGTACCTGTATAGCGATATTAAAAAAAAAATAAAAATTAAAGCTCAACTCATGTTAGATTGATGAAAAACATTTTCTGGACATTACTCACAGTTTTAAATTTACATTTATGATAAATTTGGTTTAATTTTCTTTTTTCCACAGGCTATTGAACTTTTCGGTTACATCGGAGGATACCTTGGTGTTTTCTTAGGAATTTCTCTCTTGGCTATCACCGATGTCTTAGAGTCATTTTATGTTATTTTCAAAATATGTAAAAGCGCACTTCAAGGAAATAAAAGGAAAATACGGAAATATAAGAATGCTGACCAAAAAAGTATTAAGAAATATGAACGTTGCTACCATGATAATTATAAAGAAAATGCAATTTTGAAGCTTTACTGATTTTTGTAGATGGCGTGTCAAGAACTCGATGGAATGAAAATTAGTAATACATGAGAAAATAAATAAAAGTTTGTTAAATCCTTTAATGTGAATGCATTTTATTTATTCATATTTATCATCATGAAAGTAAATGCATGACAATAAATGTAAAAATCTGCCGTGGACACCTCCTGACTTCCGTGTATACCTATTTGAATTGTACACATTTTTTGCTGTACTTCATTGAAACTTATTTCCTCGAATTATTCTAACTTAATTAACCTATCCCTCAAGGCAAGTTGAAAATGAGATTAAAAATTAAAATTTTGAAGTTAAATATCGTCAATTTTTGTCGTACAATTACGACAAAAATTGACGATATTTCATATACGATTTGTTATTTTTCGTATGTTATGTTATTCTTTGTTTGGATGGTTTTCGTCATTTGTCCCATATTTTCACATCTTGGGGATCTGATAGTATGATCTGGATCGATGTTACACTTTTGCACGACTGGATCGATGTGAAGTACTTCTGCAAGTATGATATGATTTGGATCTATATAAAACACTTCTTGTTCTTCTTTCCAAAGGAAACTTTAGAAACCTGTCTCTTTCTTAAATGTTGCACTCCTGTGCATATTGATGATGATTGTTTATAAATTTCTCATAATAATCTGTATTTTGTAATTAATTTAACAAACTCATTTATTAAACGGTGAAATAAATTATAGCCTCCAGTCCAATTCAAGACTCCAGTCCTACGGTCCAAATTTAGAGCTTTTGCACTTTTTTTCGCTTTAAATTTTAAAAAAATATACTACGATGAAAACATTTCGGTGGAAAAAAATCAGACTATTCTTATTTTTATAAAATCTTTCTCATCAGTGATAGAAATGCATACCAACATAAATATATAAATGATCACGACATAAATATATAGAGAATAATATTCAAAACAGCATATTTATTTTGTCTGTTTGTATACTGTAAAAACACAGATTCATGGCTGTTTATAAAGAAACTGTAAGAGAGACATATTTCTTTCACTAGAACTTTGACAGAAAAGGTAATGAAATTTCAAATGAGTGTCACTAATTTCTAACATATGAAACATAACGACGACTTGAGCCTTGCAATGTACATGGCATGATTCGGCCGAGCCGACCAGACGGTATAGCGGTTAGGGGAGCAGACTGCGATACCGAAGGGCCCAGGCATGGATGTAAAATTGTCTCTATCTTCATAGGAGGTTACAGTGGCCACCTATTAGATGCCTCCACAATAAAATGGCAACTACTTCCGGCCTTAGGAGTGGCCAATGCTGAAAAAAGGCAAATGTCCGCCGTTCGATAAAAAGAAATGATTTGGCCGAAATTGATGTTTTTATTCAGAAGAAATTTACTTGCATATGCGTGTTGTCCTGTACAGAAGCTTGTTCGCACTTTATGGAAACCATTTCTGTAGTTAATTTTTATGCATAAAAGGAATATTTTTGCGGGGATTTGCTTCTGTTTAATAATCTTTATTCTTGGCTCTAACTCAAGTTCAAAATTTCTATGAAAGCAAATTTTCTTAGCACTGTCATGTCGATTTTATCCCACTCTTCTTGGGCTGTTTTCTAAATTCCGTTCAGTGTTCTTGGAAGGTGATTTTTTAAGGCTTGTTTTAACAAACTGAAAGCCTAAAAATTCGTAGGAGAAGCTTCAGATAATTTTGCAGTTATTTCAGAAAGCAGTATACATTTTATTCCTAATTATTTGCTGTATAAATGGCACTTGACTTAGTCATGTGATTAGCAAGTTTATTCATTTGATGTTCAAATTTATTGATTTTCTTTCCATATAAGGCTGTAATTTCTTTTTCGAAAATTAGTTCTAAAAAACTCTGCTGATAGTACAGTAAATTAATTTTAACCTTACATGAGAGTTTTTTTAGTTTTAATTTGCCGTTATAACACAATTCTGCTGTTATCATGAATCCCGTTGGGAACTCCTCTGAACACTGACCAAGCCATAGCGTATGGTTATTTTCGTCAGTTGAGCAACTAATAATTGATATTTTATTATTAATACTACATTTTAATATACCCATGCCTCATCGAGTATTACAATAAATTTCCATTTATTTGTAGCTATGTGTTTTTCATCTAATTTTCAATATGTTTTTCTTTCTGCAATATGCTTTTACAAAGGTATATTTAAGCATCTTTTTTTTTACTTCAGACCTTTATGAACGATTTTACTTACCGTACCACAAAACATTCCAAGTTGGGATGCAATGTAATTTTGAGTCGGTGGCTTTTTTTTTTTTTTCAGGAACATAAACTTCACTTTCTTAATATTTATCCACGTTCGAACAGTCTTAGGATGCACTTCTGTGGCTATTTTTCATTTTCATTTTCAGCTAGATGCTTTTTCTTTTTAAAATTTAATAAATTAAAAATGCCACACAACCTGGATAGTGGTTGGTGACTCTGACTGCCGCATACAAGGTCCCGGGTTCAAATCCCACAGAAGGCATGGATGTTTGTAAATGTATAGTGTCTGTGTGGCATACTGGCACTTTAAATACGCAACAAGAACAAAGCCCTTTTGAGAGGTTGCTGGTAGGGGAAGAGGTGTATAGGAGACTCTCGGACCCGTTCCCCGAGGACCCGTACTCCATCAAAATTGGGGACGTTATTGTGCACAGTGGTACTGTCATCTTGTGCTCAAGGCTTTTGCTAACGACAGGCTTAATCTTGCACTCCTTGGCAAGAGGAATTTCGTGGGCATGTGCTGATGTTACTGTCAGACAAGTGTGATAAATCACAATAACAACAACAACGTTTATGATGATATACGCCAAAATATTATAGCAGAAGTGACTGAGTTTCAATCTTCGCTAGAAGTATGTAAGTACTTAGACAAAAAGCAGATGGCGAAAGCTTTTTCTAATTTAAAAATAAAAACATTTCAGCTAACTTAGATACATTCTGTATTTTTTCTGAAGGAAGGTGATCTATGTCCTCATATCTCAGACATGTTTCCTTATATTTTCTTTTGAACGATCATATAAAACCTACTCCATCCACTTGTCACTATAGTATTTCCGAACAAATATCAGTAATATCAGTCTCAGAGACATAAAATTAGAATGACTACTCAACAAACTTGAAATATGTTCTGCATAAAAGCTTCTAAGGAAGTGTTCCCGTACAGAAGCAATGGTCAAATGCAATAGGCTTTCCAAATCAGAACGTCTTAACGTGTCACTGCATTAATGGATTTCGAAGAGATACAAATTCGAATCTTCGATCTTAATAGTGTAGCATTTCACCAGGAAAAGAAACATAATTTACAAAGAAACTTAATTTTTTAATGCCAGCTGAGGAACAAAAGTTCATTGCATTTCTATGACTTAAATACATTGCAACTATATTTATTAGAAAATATTTATCCCATGGAATAAGAGGATATTATACAAATAAAATTTTTTTCAATGTTTCGTAATTGAACAATTATTATCCATTTTAATTTTCTATTTTAATTAAAAAACAACTTATTTTTAGCGCTAACATGCCAAGTACCCATCAGTTTTTACAATTTTATTTCGCAACAAGCTAAGTTTTAGTGAGCAGTTGTTTCATAATAAAATCTGACGTGTACACCACATGATTTTCTTGCACGGAATATTAAATTATACGCATGTTTTCTTGCATTTCATTTAAACCTATTTCCTCGAATTTCTATGGAGATATACTTCTCATTCAATTAATTCTGTTCTCATTTCGCAGCAAGACAAAAATACGTAAAACCTCAAAATACCTTCATTAAAAATTGAAAATTTTGAAAAAAAATATAAAATAACAAACAAAGTTAAAACAACCAAAAACACAATTTTTACAATTAAAATTAGAGTTTCTACGCAAAAACAAGCCATTCGGCCCACAGGCAACAAGGCAGATGTTTCGGTGCAAAAAAATGAAAAGTTTAATTTTGATCCCACTCGGCAAAAAGACGCTGAAGGTGCACAAACTGAATTCACTATTCTGCTAAGTTTCAAATGTAAACAAGTATAGCTGCTATGATAAACAAAAGTCTGATGTGTACACCACATGACTTCCTTGCACGGAATATTAAATTATACGCATTTTGCATTTCATTTAAACTTATTGGATTTAATTAAATGTACTTCGTGGATAGCGCATAAACCACAATAGAATAAATGCGCTCTTTAAAATTCCTTATATTTGTTTCCCATAGCGACATTCTGGAGCTAGGTTCACTTAACAGCGTTACATCTCACTCATCTTATAACTCCGAATGCACAAAAATTATGTATATCATCTGAAGAATTATTTAATCGTTGCCACATGTTCTATTCAAATACTATAATAAATCTAAAGCGAAGCATAAAATAAATTAAAAAAAAAAAAGAAAAGAAACAGTTTTTCACAGACGATCCAGTATTTCTCATTCGATTAATTGAGTTCTCACTTAGCGACAAGGTAAAAATATATAAAAACTAAAAATACGATATTAAAAATTACGATGTAAATCTTAAAGATATACTTCTATTTCCTTCAATAAATTCCAAAATGAATTAAGCACGATTTAATTTGCAATAATAAAAGAAGGCGTTATCTTTGTTGTCGCGAAGCGTAGTTTCTCTAGATTAGCAACAAATCCATTATTCTGATAAGTTTCAAATGTAAACAAATATGGCTCCTTTCTCAAACATAATTAGGCTTAGCCGCACTTAAACAACTTTTAAATTGTTGATAATTCTACGAATCTTGCATGCACATTTACTACAGGCATGAAAACTTAACCGGAAGATAAGAACAACATTATTCAATCATTTTTAAGAAAAAAATGCGCAATTTACCAATATATAAGAAGAAAAAAAAAACTGAGGTCACGGAGATGAGTAACTTAGTGGGTATTTATATACTTTTGGTGCGACCGATTTCAAAAAAAGACGTAGGTGAACATGTGCATATCTACATATTATAACAGTCCTATATAAAAAATTTCTACGTTCTGAGGCTACTCGTTTTTGAGTCATGCGAGATACATACGTATGTACGCCCAGACGCCACGAAAAAATCTCCTGAGAATCCATTTTAAATTAATCTTATAATTTTTTTGGGGAAAAACAGTGCTTTATTCTGTTCTTACGCACAGATGTCACGCAACAACATAGTTAAATTGCATTCGATAGTGGTCAAAAAGGATATTTTTGTTGAAATAAGATACTCGGAATTTTTCTTGATTAAAATACTTCCTTTACTTCGGAAGTTAAAAAAAGAAGAAAAGGACTGATGTAGAGATTAAGGGACTAATTTACATGGTAAATGGTGTGTCTAGTATTACCACATGCTGAATCAACTTTTTGTTTACGTCGAGAAAATGCCTTCAAATTGAGCAGAATAATATATTAAGAATTATCAATGGAAGGAAAGAATTCCGAAGTATCTTAACGGTATCTCACTGCAGATGGCTGTTACAAGATTAATTACAATATCATGACGTATTTTAGAACAGAACTGGATGGCTCGCTCTAGAACTGAAACAGTTTACTATGTGAATTTACTCTGATTCCTGAAAACGGAGTTGTAGCTCTTTTATTCTTTATGGAGAGCTTGAAGCTTAGAAGCGTGCCAGGAATAAAAATCTGCTATTCATTCACGAATTGATTTATTTTACAGAGGGGGCGAACATCTGATTTGTGAAGAGAAGAGCAGAGTTCTTGTTGGAAGAGTACTAGAAAAGTTCGATTCCTATTTTAGGGAAGAAATTAATGTTTATCCATGTTAAAAGCGACTTCAGTTTTTATCATTTCCCGACTTTTTGAAAACGTTTACTCTAAATTTTTTTTGTTAGTTCTGGGTAGAAATGAGGTTTTAGGTGGCTACAGAACTACTCACCACTTAAGAAATCAGTTTGCGGAGTTAGCATTTGATTCAGCTTATTATTCTGATCTTACTTCTCGTTCGATTCTTTTCACTCTTCACTCCAACTTTGCTAAACGCTCCCATAAAATCCACTGTTAGCTTGATTCTTTACGTTCGTCGTTCCGTCCTCTCTAACCGTTCTCGATTTCCCCTCGCTCCGGATCATTTTCATCAAGGTTATTGCTAGTGAACGGTGAGACGTGAAAGAGAATCTATTCATTTCAGTGAGCTTATGATCCGATTCCATAAAACAGCGATTTTGCCCATCTCTACTTTAGAAAAAAGGAAATTCAAATGAGAGGCTGATCATCTGTTATTATGATCCTAGATTCAGTATCCACTCAGAAGTCCCAAAAATGCTTTTCGTGCTGTGAATTAGTTCACGGTTTTCTGGTCCGTAGAGTGATGCTATGAATCTTGTATCTTAGAACATCTTTACCATATGAAAGTTCTTAGGAGGTTTTAAAATCATGACATTAGGAAATTAAAAAATCTAATATGGGGAACACATGACTTCCATATATGGCCTATTAAAATTATGCACATTTTTTGCTGCATTTCATTTAAACTTACTTCCTCGAATTTAATTATAGATATATTTCTCATTCAATAATTTAGTTCCCACTTCGAAGCAAAGGAAAAATACATAAAAACTTAAAACATGTCCTTTAAAAATTGAAAAATACAGAAAAACATAAAACACAAAATACAATTAAGACAACAATTTTAACAATTAAAATTAGATTTTTTAAGCAAAAAGAAGCAATTCGGCTAGCGGGTAAGAAGACAGATTTTTCGGTGCACAAAACTGAAAGTTTACTTTTGGTCTCACTCGGCAAAAAGACATTGAAAGTGCAGAAACTGACTTCATTCATTATTCTAATGAGTTTTAAATGTAAATAAATGGCGGTTTATTAGTCTTAACTCGGCACTTAAACTTTTAAACTGTTGATAATTCTACAACTATTGCATGCAAATTAACTAAAGGCATAAAAACCTTAAACGGAAGATAAAAACAACATAATTCAATCACTTTTAAAGCAAAAAATTCGCAATTTACGAACATACAAGAATAAAATACTAAGCTCACCGAGCCAGGTAACAGAGTGGAAATATATATATTTATATATGACTGGTGCAACCGATTGCAACGAAAAAGGGAGGCGCACAACTACATGTTATAGCAGTACCATACACAAAATTTCAACTTTTTGTGGCTACGCGTTCTTGAGTTATGAGAGGTACATACATATAGACATATGTAAAAAAATCAAGAAAATATTTCTTCCGAATCCATTTTAAATCTATTTTACAATCCTTTTTGGCAAAACCAGTCCTTTATTCTGCCCGTACGTACGCAAAAAATACCATTCACCAGATGTCACGCAAAAATATCGTTCAAATGGTTTCGAGAGCGGTTGAAATATATTTTCCTTCAAATATGTTTATGTCTAAATTTTTCGTGATTACAATACTTCCATTACTTTGTACAAGGAAGTAAAAAATGTAAGACAAAACCACAAAGGCTGGCACTTTGCATAGAAATGCATTCAAATTCAGACTTATATCTTAAAGTTAATTTTAGTATTAAAAAATTAGTGTCTTTCAAGTAAAAAAAGAATTAAAATTGAAATTATTTTACCTTTAATATAGACACAAGTGATGTAATTAACTCAGAAAATATAAAAGAATGATAACAAAGAAAGACTTTTGCTTACTACTCGTACATTGCTTAGTTTTTAAATGAAAGAAATATTTTAGTGTCAGGCAGTGCAGATATCAACTTTGGATTTTCTGCAAACTTTGAAAATTTATTTTGGTTTGGTTTGACTTGGTTTATTTGATTACGGCAAAAAACGCAAGGACTGTCTGCCTAGAGGGAGATATGCCTTTGTGTAGGACTTCCTAAAACAAACTAGCTAGTATACACGTTAAACAGAGCAAAAATTACGAAAAAAACTATAAAAGAAATCCTGTTTGCCTACAATCGAACTTAGATCTAACAACCAATGTGGAGTGACTTTATCACTTGGCTATTGGCAGGCCAACTTTATTCTGGAGGAGATTTATCTAAACACAAAAATATAGTACAGGTGTTGATTGCAAAATCTATATGGACTATATCCGTGGACATGCAGTAGTAACTGTTCTAGACATAATAGGCTTAAGTCTATTTCGAAGACATCTAAATATGTTCAAAAAAATTTTAAATTCCTTTTCTTAACTTAAAAGTATTTAACACTGACTTTTTTAAAATTTCATATAAAATGTATTTGAGAGGTTTAAGATAATTATTTTCTTTACTTAAAAGTATTTAAAATTGATTTTTTTTAAATATCATATGAAATGTATTTAAGATTGAATATTTTAAAATTTCTTATGAAATGTATTTAAAAGATTTACGATAATTAATTTTTTAACTTAAAAGTATTTAAGTTTGGATTCTTTAAAATTTCTTGTGAAACGTATTTAACAGGTTTAAGATAATTATTTTTCTCTCAAACTACGTTATATGTTATCGAAACTAGATTTATCTAAAAATAAATAAATAATTAATTAAATAACAATAAAAATCCCTATGAAAAACTATTAAAGATATCCAAAATACAGCATTGAAATGTTTTCTTATTAAGATTTGTTTTTTTTCCTCTGTTAAATACATATGCCTATGAAAAGACGGTATTTCGTATAGGTTAATAATATAACAAGTCGATTATTTTGTCATCTGTTCCACTTTTATGCAGCTTAGCATTTCTTTACATTTTTATTTGCCTGCCTCCTGTCACTGGACAATGCCATCGATTTAATGCCAGCTGTTTGAATAGGGGTTTTAATATTAACCTAAATCAGTTCTCCTATTTCACTCAAAATGGAGGAGAAAAAAACGTACACGCTCTTTAGTCGCTTATTCATCCCCAGTACGTTTTTAGAAGCATAGAAATGAATGTCATACGATACTTTATGCTTCCTATTTGCACTTAGATATTGACTAAAAGAAACTGAGATGTATTTATTTAGAACTTCTGTCTCCATTTATATTACACATTAAAAGCGTTTTGAATGAAAAGATTTCTTAAGAATTCTAGCAAAAAAATGCATTAGCTGCGTACATCTGTCATCCTATTTCTATACAAATGCGTAGATATTTCAAGGGAAATACAAGATGCTCTGCTGGTATACACTTTTCCGGGATACAGACATTGAAATTTCACATGGTGTCGACCTCTGACCTCCCATAGATGACTATTTCTTGAAATTGACGAGTTTTACTCAATGCATGCATAAACAGTGGTATCAGAAATCATCTTTCTAAGACGACCACCTCTTCAGAAGACCAAAATTGTCAGAAACTGTGGGTGGTCGTCTTAGAAAGATTTCAATATATTCCAGTATTTCTCTTTATAAGTCCTGTCTACAGTTTCTGATCAGCAAAGTGAAAGAATAAAACTTGACTTTGATAACATAGGGTAAGTTGTGCACCGTGTATTGTGATATATGCTTATTAAATTTAGATAAATTTCTTAAAAAATTTTGAAGTTTTCATACTATGTTGTGAAGTTAATTATCAGGCCATGTTTAAAAGCTATGAATAGTTTAAAATATCGTGTTTGGTGAATTTAGGCCTAAAATAATCTAATATTCATTCACAGGAAAGTTATATATATTTTTTAATATTGCGTATTATGTTTCGGGGCCTAATAGTGACCGAGCGCTAAAGTCGCTGAACACTGGTAGTCCCTTTCGGGGGTTTGAAGCGTAACTTGTATAAGAGCCAGTTTCCTTTATAAAGCAATCCACAAAGGCATCCCTTTCCTTAGGCAAATAGCCTTCGTATGCTTTGCTGTAATCAAATAAACCAAACCAAACCAAAACCCAGTGCCTTCGATTTCCTAAACTTGGCATCCAGTATTCAAGGAAAGAAATATGTTTCTTATTTATTTATTTTTTATTTTATTTGATAATCTTGGCTCAGAAATTAAATTTTAATCAGATAGTTTAACATGGTATTCTCTCTTTCAAAATATGTATCCTATGCTTTTATCACTTTGTATTAAGTTTATTTAAGTTGATAAATGCACATTTTTATTCTGAAACATAAGTTTTCAATTTTAGGTAAAATGAAGTTTTGGAATCGTTTTAAAAGGCTGTTGAAGAATTCGGTTATCACTGGCATACCTCAAATAATAGTGACCAGAAATGCTAGCAGAAAATTCTTGAAAATGATAGTTTTTCTTTGTTGTATTTTCGGATTCTTCTGGCAGACGCTGTCTTTTTTGGCTGTTTATTGGACATATCCGACTGTGGTTGATGTCCAGTATTATTTTCCAGATTATTTTGACTTACCAGCCGTGTCTGTTTGCAGCTATAATGGGTAAGTAGTGTTTTTATTTTACATCATTACCCAAACAACTCCTTAATGCACCTAACTTATTAAACTTTTAAAATAAATGCATAATGCAACATTTTTCGATGAAGATAATTAATGGTTTCTTCAAAAAAAGGTTAAAGGTTGTTGGCTGTTTTCTTTTTCATTTAATCCATATAAGTAAACAGCATATGGCAGACACTCATATTTAAATTTTGTTACAAATGTGTATGCTTTCATAGGGGTACCGATTTATGCATCCTTTATTATGAGATACGTTGAAAATAATGTAAATAATGGTATTAAAATTTTGACGAAAAAGCAGGGGGAATTATTCGAGAAAACGCTAATTGTTAGAAAACTGGAAATACTTTTATTATATTGTTTAAAATATTAGAGAGATTCATACTAAGTATAACGTGATTCAGTGAATGATCTTTCATTTTTTTAGCATAAAATCTGGACTTTTCTGTAGAAGATTTCCAAATCTGTGTTCTCCAAACAGCAGTTTAGAGGAATTTTGCAGGAAACACAGCAATTTGTGTGACATAAACAATTATGTGCAAGAAAATGAATCGGTAAGCAATACGTAGATTTTTTCCGTATTTTTTGCTGAATAAGAAACGTAATTTAAAGTAAATATAATTCTAATTATTATATATATATATTTGGAGAGAGTAAAATCTTCTTAGAATCATATATTTCTTAAGTTTGTCTAGTTTTATTAATAAAAATAAGTAATAGAATTTTAAAAAAGGAAGGAAAGTTGAAATCTTGTTAAAGACAAGAAATCTGAAACAGAAATACAGGGTTGAAATTGAGAAATTAACAAAAAACTACTAGAAAGAATATTGGATAGAAATATATGATTTACTAAAAATAGCCGAAAGCCTGTGGCATCATTTAATAACAGTGCGATAAGAGTAGTTATGATGTTTAGGATGAAAACTCGACGTAATACTAACCTTTTTTTAATATACATTAAATCATGCTATTTTAATCTGCCTCAAGAAGGGATATGTAATTTTGATTTTGAAAAGGCTCTGCTGAAATAATAGCTTCTTTCATACAATTTGATCGGCAACGGTCTATAAATGACTCTGAAAATCCTTGTTATATTTAATCTAGCTTTCCAAAACAAGCTGCGCAACTAATAAGAAGCTAATTATTTCAATACTTGTTTTCAGTTTCCAACAGTTACACCCAGAGAATTACCTCCTCTACCTCGTTCTGAATACCGAGACATGGGTATGAAAGCGGGAGATTTAGTGACTCAGTGCTTGGTGTACGAGTCACCCAGACTTCAAGACTGCACGTGAGTTTATAAAACTTATCCTTATCAATGTAAAATCACAGATACAGAAACATTTATTGGTAAAAGAAGGGAAATTACATTGTGTAATACAAATGTAGGTGTAAATTCTGTGAATATGCATCTGATGTTTATTTTATATTATGCAAGATTTCATACTAATTTCCTTTTATAATTAGTATATATTAAGCATTGGATGAGATCAGAATACGTTATCTAATGGCCTAATGGCCAACTCTGGCTGTAAGCCATTAAAAAGTTTTCATTCATTATCACTTAGCTCCTAGTAAATATGAACCCAGAATCGCTTCAAATTTTATAACAGCAAGCCTACTTATTCGACAAAAATCACATCTACACTAACCCCTCTTAGACGATGATAGTTGGAGTTGTACGTGTATTAAGAAAAAAATTAAATAATAAGAGCAAATACATTTTTCTTTGGAAGAATATGATCAAGCATTTAATTCGAAGCGTTTCTTAACTTTTCTTATTGAAACTGTCTGTAGTAACAATGAAATTTTACATTTTATCAAAGATATAAACCACGCATATGTTCATTAATATAAAGAAATTTAATTTTTATTTCCTTGCACGAAGTGTGGTAATCGCGAAAAATTTCCGGTATCACAGTTCAAAGAAAATATCCAATTTGACTGCTATCGAATGCAATTTAACGATGTTTTTACGTGACATCTGAACGTAAGAACATAATAAAGGATTTTTTTCCCTCCAAAAAAATTATATAACTGATTTAAAATGGATTCTAAACAGATTTTTTTGCGGCGTCTCTGCGTACGAACATATAAATCTCACATAACTCAACGAGTAGCCTCAGAACGTTGAAATTTTGTATATAGGATTGCTATAACATGTAGATGTGCACCTAATATTTTGGTAGCAATTGGCAGCACCAAAAGTATATAAATATATGTATTCTGTTACTCGACTCGTTCTGTTACTATTCTGTTACTCGACTCAGTGAGCTCACTTTCTTTATTCTTATATGTTTGTAAATTGTGCATTTTTTGCTTTAAAAATGATTGAATTATGTTGTTCTTATCTTCCGGTTAAAGTTTTCATGCCTTTAGTTAACCTGCATGCAACATTTGCAGAATTATCAATAATTAAAAATTTGTTTAAGGGCGGCTATGGCGGCCATATTTGTTTACATTTGAAACTCAGCAGAATAGTGAATTTGTTGCGAATTTAAAGAAACTAACCTTCGCAACAACAAAGACAGCACCTTCTTTTATTATTGCGAATTAAATCATGCTTAATCCATTCTGAAATTTATCCGAGGAAATAAGTGCTCACTTTGTAATTTTTAAAATAGATATTTTGAGTTTTTATGTATTTTTGTTTTGTCGCGAAGTGAGATCTGAATTAATTGAATGAGAAATACTGAATTGTCTGTGAAAAACTGTTTCTTTCTTTCTCTGTTTTTCTTTTCTTTGTTTTTATATTTCCTTTTAGATTTATCATAGTATTTGAGTAGAACATGTGACAAAGATTAGGCAATTCTTCAGATGATATACATAATTTTTGTGCATTCTGAGTTATAAGATGAGTGAGATGTAACGCTGTTAAATGAACCTTGCGAATTTTAAAGATCGCATTTATTCTATTTATTCTATTGTGGTTATGCGCTGTCGACGAAGTAGATTTAATTCAATCCAATAAGTTTAAATGAAATGCAAAATGCGTATAATTTAATATTCTGTACAAGGAAGTCGTGTGGTGTACACACTAGATTTTTTTTTTAATTTCCACACCTACTAGCGAACGAGCGGTAAAGTCGCTGAACAGTGGCAGTTTAGAATATCTCAAGTGAGTTGGCTGCATGGGCGTTTACGTGGTTTTTTCCATGTGTAACGTGTAAAGGAGCGAGTTTCCCTTAGAAACTCCTGCACGAAGCCATATTTCCCTTTAAGCGATATGGATCTCGAATGCTTTATCGTAATCAAGTAAACCAAACTAAACCTAAACAATTTTTAATTCTCAAACTTTTTCTTATCAGATCATTATTGTTTTAGAAAGTAAATTTAATATTAATTTAGCATCAGCCTAGAAACCTTCGCGTAAATCTGCATTTAACAGATATAAATATGTATAGATATTGTAAGATTTTAAGTATCCAGGTATGTTAAAAGCGCTTGTGTAACACAAATTAAAAACGTATAAATATTACAACCTTTTATAGAAAAGATTATCAAATGGTGAATGTTTTTGATACGATGGGTCTTCCTACCAACTGTTATTCATACAACAGCCTGTGGGGTCAAACGAAGGGAGCTAAAAGTATCAAAACGAAAACACGTGAGTTAAAATTGATGAAAACTGTTTATATTTGATTCATAATAAATTTTTTTAATAGTTTATTGTATGGTAAAAAATATATGCACTCGTCTTTTTCTTTACAGTTCTAGTTTTCACTCTAAAATCAGAAAGGACTCAAACGAATCAGTTTTATTCTGCTTCACCTTTCGCCATGCAGTTATCACTTCACGATCCTTACACTGTTCTTAATCCATTCAGCAATGGATTTTCTATAAAGCCTTGCTCCAATTATTATATCTTTCCTACAAAAGTAAGAAATATTTTGCTTCTTGTAGATAAGCTTATTTTTAAGTTTTATACTAAACTATAAATTTTGTCGAAGCTTTTTGACGAAGCAATGCTATAAATTTTAAAAATCTTCCATTACTCACATTTGAATATTTTCAGCAAAATATATGTAATTTATAATTTTTAAAGTAACGTATTTTTTAGATAAACAAAGAAACTTTATTCGTCGCTTATAAAATAATGGAATTCAGGGCATTGTAAATGTTAAAAGCTCGTTTCAGAAAGAGACAAATAAATTAAACTAAGTAACCAATAAATAAAGCAATATGAAAGAGCACGTGATTATAATCTTGTGAAAATTCCATGTTAATGAAAGAATTAATATTTATGTTTCAGATACAAAATACGACTTTTAAAAGCACACTGAAAATACGTATTTTATGAATGTATAACTTTACTAACATATTTCATTACATTTACATTAAATAAGCATATAATTTGTAAGCATTTTCAAAGTACTGATTTAAATGTACATCATTCTTCTCTAGCAAGTGAATGAACTTCTACCACTACCTTATACCAGCGCTTGCAAGGATTATAGAGCTATGTGGATGGAGCGTTCGGGCAAAATGCCTCAAACCAAAAGGGTAAGCACATCTCTACAGAAAGTTTAAGAAGAATTATAATACATGAGTGATTAACATAAATTTTTAAATCAATGAAGTTTGCAGAGTAAACTCCTGAAACACTGGCATAAAACATTATTTGGTTTCTAATAACGATCATCCATAATATAATTTTAGCGTTCAAATGAAATATGTATAAATTGTTGAGAAACTTGAAGATTTTAAAATGTGGAGGAACTAAAAAACGACGCTGCTCGTGACTGATTTTCATTTTGAAGAAGTCTTGATATTTCGCCTTAGGGTTTTATGTGCCAACCCTAAGGCGAGTCACTGTATATTCCTTCAATCAATAAAAATTAATTTTATAATTTTAGAAAAAAATAGATACTAGAAGCTTAGAAAGGTAGTTAGTTTAGTAAAGATATGAAAAATGAAGCCAGACTTCAACGAAGCTTTAACACTTAGAAAACCGGAGGCTTTCCTAACCTGTACGCTTAAATTACCGAAATGCTCGTCCCCGTCCATTACACGTAACGTCCGTTTCTTCCCCTCCGTGTCCATTAACGTACAAAGACGTGTGAAGATTTCAATTTACATCCTTTCTACTTCCTAGCAAAGAAGCTTCCATTAGTCCTTTAGTTCCAAGCTGTCTGCAATAAATTGATACAATGCATTTGGGGAAACTTCATTTGCTACTGCATACCTTAGGGTAGGGGAAGATAACAACATCGCAATCTCGGCCGTTTCGGGCCGTCGTAGTCGTTTGAATGAAAGGCCCTTTCAGGCGTTTTGTCCTTCAAAGGGTTAAAAAATAATCTTCTTATACGAAGGTGTTTGTAACTTTGTCGTCTACAAGTGATAGTCGTTTCATGTAACAATATGTAAGGTGCTTACAATTAAATGTATACTACAGCAGAGATGATCAAAACAACAATATACTATCAAATTCGCTAACACAACCTTGTATTTGGCGTACATTCACTAAAAATACTCAATCGATTTCGAGGGCAGCTACAGGTCCCTCCTCATCAGGAGAACAAAATACAAGAAGGGGAAAGAAAGCTGAGTAACGGCTTTTTATACTCTCGGGTAGAACCACGCGCGAGGAGGCAACGCCATCTATCGAGAAAAATAATCATCAAGAATTACGTTAATAGAATTTTAAAAGCGCTAGGAAGGACTGGATTAGACTTAAAATCGTTCACTAAACTTGCTAAATCTTTGTGAATATGAAAAGCCTCAAGAAAATCCAATTCACCAACGGAAGAAGCTTTTTGGATAATTTTTGCAGATCCAAAGTCAAAATTATGATTAAATTTCCAACTATGATACGCTATTGAAGACTTGTTAATTTCGCCCTTTCGGACATAAGATTCATGTTCCTTGATACGAAACTTTAACGCTCTTTTTGTTTGGCCAATATATCTCAAGCCACACTGACACGATATACTATAAATTCCCCAAGAATTAAAGTCAGAAACAGAATCTTTTAGAGTCGAACCGTGAATTTTATTGATAGGGAGGAAACTGACCTGAAAATTGAATTTGTGGAGAATCCGTGCAACCTTATAACTAACAGAAGGATAAAATGGAAGCACGACAAAGTCATTAATATTATTTCTAACAGTGGAATGTCTTCTATGATGGGAATCTGAAAACTTTTTAACAGCTTTATCAATGATCACGGGAGAAAATCCTCGGTCAATAGCAACTGCTTTTAAATAATTAAGTTCATTGGTAAGCAAGGATTCTGTGGAACAAACTTTGAGCGCGCGAAATACATAATAGTAAAAAGAAGCCATTTTTTGCTTAACAGGGTGGCATGACTTAGCATGGGGTGGTAAACAAACTGCAAAGGGTTTACGGTACACAGTAGTGCTAAAATCAATTTCATTGCGGATTATAAGAATATCAAGGAAGGGGAGGGAATTGTTGGATTCAATTTCAAGAGTGAATTGGATGGCTGGATCAATTGAATTTATAGTAGATAAAATCTCGGATTATTTTTCTCGTTAGATGGCGTTGCCTCCTCACGCGTGGTTCTACCCGAGAGTATAAAAAGCCGTTACTCAGCTTTCTTTCCCCTTCTTGTATTTTGTTCTCCTGATGATGAGGGACCTGTAGCTGCCCTCGAAATCGATTGAGTGTTTTTAGTGAATGTACGCCAAATACAAGGTTGTGTTAGCGAATTTGATTGTCACATTGGCGTGTGTCTCTTCCATTGTAATAATATACTATTTTACATCGTTATACAACTCTAAATGAAATAGTAAAGGAGAGGATTTTAAAAAATTGCATTTGCGTATCAATGCAACTCAACTTCAACGACAGTTTGTTTTTGTGCAGATACGTGTAAATAAATATTAAGCAACCAGTGATCTAAATAAAATCTGTATAGTTTGAGAATTTTGCATTAAAATGTAACTATAAATTTGGTAAAACATTCAAAAAGCAGTTTAGATAAAAAAAGAGAAATTACTAGGGTCAAGTATAGAAATTTAAATTTCACCGATATGTAAAAAATAAATAAATAAAAAATCTAAAAGGTTCCAGATTTTAAATTAGGATAAACAATAGTTGAAAAGTCTAAGCAGAAAAGTGTTGTCAACCGCATGAAAGTACTGTATAATTTCATTAGGAAGAGAATCTGGACCAGGCGACTTGTTCTTCTTGAGATTTTTAATAACAGTGTTAACTTCTGAAGTGGAAAACTCACAATCGGTAAATGAAATATACAGTGTCTCTGACTCATTACGCATAGCTCTATGAGAATTTCTATCATCACACACATTATCACTTGGAAAATTCTTTGATAATGTGTGTGATGATAGGAATTCTCATAGAGCTATGCGTAATGAGTCAGACCGAGTGTGAGTTTTCCACTTCAAAAGCTAACACTGTTATTAAAAATCTCAAGAACAAGTCACCTGGTCCAGATTCTCTTCCTAATGAAATTATACAGTACTTTTATGCGGTTGACAACACTTTTCTGCTTAGACTTTTCAACTATTGTTTATCCTTTGGGGTTTTTCCAACACAATGGGAAAAGGCTCGGGTTGTTTTGATCCCCAAAACTTAATACACGGACTCCTCATCTTGATAATATTAGATGCATTAGCCTTTTACTTACTTTGGGAAAATGTCTCGAAACTCTTTTCATCAGCAGAGTAAATTGGTTTTTGAGACAGAAGAGTTGTTATAGCGATTCTCAGTTCGGGTTTACACCTCGGAAGTCTACTGAGGATGCCCTTCTTCGCCTTAATAATATCAGTATGCAGTATGGAAAACAATGAAATGCAGTATGGAAAACAAAGGAAGCTTACTTCAGTGCTCATTTTTCTGGATTTCAAGGGTGCTTTCGACAATGCTTGGTGGCCATCCATCTTAAAAATACTAAACGATGCTGGTATACCCTATAATATCTATAGCCTGGTTAAAAGTTTCTTAAGTGGAAGGACTGCTGAGCTTCTTCTTGATTCCGAACGTAGAGTTTATTCTCTGAAAAAAAGCTGTCCTCAAGGCTCTGTGTCCGGTCCCACACTTTGGAACACTATAATCAACGATCTTTTAAGTCACCTCGACGGTTGTTTTAAAATTGCATTTGCAGATGACTTACTTTTAATTTTTCAAGGAAAGCTTTTAACTACTACTCTCTTGAGAGCACAAGCTGTGCTGGATTTTTTCTCTCATTGGGCGATCTCCCATAAACGGCGCTTTGAATCCTTCAAAAAGTAAAGCTATGATTGTTTACAAAAACATTGATGAACTTAATATTACACCTTTGATACTCGATGACTCGTCCTTGGAATTCGTACAAAGTGTTAAGTACCTTGGTGTTATACTTGAGCGAAAATTAACATGGGAAAAGCACATCAAATTTATCTCTACTAAATGTGAAAAAATTATTAACGGTCTTCACCGAATTGCTAAGAATACTTTTAGAGTAAGCTATGAAGTCAAGAAACTGATTTATCAGCAGTGTGCTGTGCCTTTCATCTCGTATGATTCTCGTGCTTGGGGAGATGTTCTTTCAAAGAAGATTAACAAAAGAAATCTGAGAAAGATTCAACGCAGAATTCTTCTTCGTATTAGTGGTTACAGAACACTAAGTTATGAGGCTACTTTTATTCTTGCAGGAGTTCCACCTATTGATTTCGAAATTGAATATAGGAATAATATTCTCGGGGCTTTGGGAACCAATACTTTGGAGCACTGCATAAATGGAATTGTACCCTTTTCCGATTTTCCTCATCCTGCTGCTTTACAGCCCATAAATTTCTGTGATAATAAGAAACTATTCTGAAGTCTTTTCATATGGTTTGTTTTACAAACGGCAGTAAAATGAACAATAAGGTTGGTCTAGCATTTGTTCTTTTTGAAGATCAATCTGAGGTTTGCCATTTCAAGCATCGTATTCGAGATGAATGCACAGTTTTTCAAGCAGAACTTCTCTGTATTTATCTCGTCGTCAAGTGGATCAAGGATAATGGGTCTGCATTCTCAAGATATCTTATATGTTCAGATTCTCTTTCATCTCTCCACCTTTTGAACAGTACTACTAGCAACGACAAACTTGTAATCGAAACTCTTTTTAACTGTTAGTTCGCTAAGAGACAAGAAAATTGATATTCGTTTTGCTTATGTGCGCGGTCATCATGGAGTCTACGGAAATGAAAGAGCCAATTTCTTAGCTAAAGATACTTTAATTTTGCCTATCGACTTAAATATTGGCATTCCGAAGAGTTATTGGAAGTCCTTTTATTTTAAAAACCTTGTATTTAAGTGGAATGAAGAATATATCTCATCTTGTAATGCTAGGTGTAATAAAAAGTTCTTTTCTTCTGTTAATTACAGGCTGCAATCGGAGTCTTTCTTTTTTACTAATTTTAAAGTATCTCAGTTTTTATCTGGTCACGGTAAGTTTGCAAATTATTTGTTTCGTTTTAATCTTAAATCAAATAATTTATGTGAATGTTCTAAAAGAGTACCTGAGGATGTGGAATATTTAATTTTTTCGTGTCCTACCTTTGATGGTCCTAGAATATGCATGCAGAATAATTTGGAAAAGCTTGGTGTGATTTGGCCAGTGAACTTATCATTTTTTGTGAAATCTAGACTGTTCCTTGTTTTTGTTTCCTTTTTATTTATGAATGTAATATTTAATGTTGTATTTAACTTACATCTGTAAGCCCCGTGTTGTACTTTTGTGGTGCACGGGGAGATTGCATGTGTTTAATAAATAAAGGGGGGGGCTTTTTTTAACACATTGTGTGTTACCTTTATTTATTAAATATCACGTTCTTGGCACTTAGACCATAGAATTCAGTTCAAGAGGAATATCGCAAAAGAATTTTAAAATGAACGTACATTAAGAATTTTCGATACAAGTCTCACACGCTGGAGATACAAATGTTTTTTTTTCTGTTGCCATTGCTCGCCTTGAAATCCTAGAGTTTGTTAATCAAAAATTTGTTAAAGTTTTACAAAATATGGATAATAAAACAAATTCCAAATTTCCAATTTGGACTTCCAGATGCCCATATTTGGGTGGAAACATTCAATATTCAAAATTTGATGGTTCTAGGTTCCGTTGTTTTATCACAATACGAGAAAAATATATACATTTATGCAGATTCGACATTATTTAATTTCTTTAAATATAATACAGGGCGATAATATTTGGTGGCAACAATTTTAAAAGTGAATTGAAATTTATGGTGAACCAACGCAAAATGCCGAAACGAAATCAATAGTCCTTCTGGGTAAATTGCCCCTTTGGACTTGGAAAAAAAATTACATTTCGACTCATTTAGAAATATTAATGTTTAAATAGTTTCGGCTTACTTTCCATTCAATGACCCTGAGATCAAGTCAGTTATTTTCTTCTATTATACTTGATAGCAAAATGTTATGTAACGCATTATAATGGTTCAAGTCTTTCTTACTTTCTGCGCTAATTATAAAAACGGTGCTTTGAGTTAAGTGACTACACTTTATAAGGTATTTCTCCCGCCTTCTTCGCATGCCTTCGCATGTCTGCATGCTCGACGCGTAACCGACAGGTCCGTGGTTCGATTCCCGGCGAAGGCGTTGCTTATTTTTCATCTCTCTTATTCCAAAAAAATACCTAATGTCTCTACAACTTAATATATTTTAAAATTTTAATGTTGCAGCTGTGTTTGGAAGAGTGTCTTTTGAACAAATCCGTTGAGTATTTGGGATGCGTGGATCCATTTTTTATTACATATCCGAACGTGGAGAAGATATGTACTACAGGTATGTTGTAATTAACTAAGCCTTATGTTTTTTAGAGATTAACAGTCACTTTGAAAGCTAAAGACTGACAAACGTTACTCAAAGTAATTATATACTGAATGAAGTTTTAGACGTGAAGTTTCAAATTTATTTTTGGAACAAAATTTATGTTCATCATGTCAGATGTACTAGAAAGCTTTTCAAGAAATTTTAATCTATCTAAGCATATAAACATAAACTTCCTTTGGTATGAAATTTTTATTATATTTTAAAAAATGTTATCAAATAGTCTAATACTTTAAGATGCTTTGCGCTAAAAATAGATTTAAAATAAATTTATTGTTTTTAATTTTTTTTATTTTATACTAAAATTTAAATTTCTGAGGTTGGTGCGTTATATCAATTTTGGTGAGAATACTCTGAAATTTTCTTCTTTGATTCAAATTTCTGTACCTGAGGATTTATAGTTTGGACTTCCGCAAGCCATTCAAAAACACTCAGTTGTTTTCCAAATTAAAACTAAAATGTGTTTATATTTGCGGAGTGCATAAGTAAATCAAAAATACTGCTTATAATAACAAATAAATTGGTTAGTAATATGCTTTTCTCAGTATTAAAATAATTACAGGTAGTTCTCAGTTATTAAATTTTACAGGAAAAGTACTTTGTTTAAACTGCAGGTAAATGAAAAAAGTAAAAAAATAAAAAGTGTTTTTATGGGTCTAGAACTTTTCGCCGTCGCCATCTCACCGTGGCCAGTTTGCCGTCGGGACGTTTCGCTGTCAAAATATATTTTCTTTACGTCACTGTATTATATCTTGCCGTATTATACTGGTATAAATTTTATTTAGTTTAATAATTCTGTTTACCTTTTGTATACGTAATAAAGGTTGCTTTTAATATATATAGTTGTTTACATATATAATATATATAAAACATTGCACATAGTTAGTTAGAAAATTATGCCAGTATTAAAGAGAACTGGGCTAAACCTCTGATGTAACAAAAATCATATTATCGATTTTAAAATAATGCAGGTACAATATTTACATGACTCGTCAAACTAGCTCGAAATTTGATTCTGCTAGTTCAGAGAAATCACTCATGTAAGAGGGAAATTCACACTGTTCCTATTGTAACACTATTATATGCATACAATACACCTAATTATCCTACTGAGAAACCCTTCCGAATAAATTATTTTCCGGGTTAGGTTAAGTTAAGTTAGTTAAAAAGTTACTAATTCTAGATAATATTTTAGTAATTTTAGAAGATGTGTGTAATTGCAAAAGTTTTTTTCTTTTAAAATTTAAGACAGCCAGAGGTATACAAGAGGTAAACAAAATTATTAAATTACATAAACTTAATAATATAATATGGCAAGATATAACATAGGCATATAAAGAAAAATGTCTCTTAAATATACAATAGGAAAACAAAATTATTAAAATAAATCAACTTAATATAATACTGCAAGATATACTACAGTCGTGTAAAGAAAAATATGTATTGACGAGAAACTTTCCGACGGCAAAACGTCCCGATGGTGAAACGGTCACGTCGAAATGGCCGCAGACGGTATATTGGTTAGGGGAGCCTACTGCGGCACCGAAGGACTCGTGTTCGAATTCCAGAGAAGGCATGGATGTTTGTAAATGTATAGTGCTTTTGTGGCATGGGGGCACTCTAAATATATGACAAGCCGAAAGACCTCTCGTGTGGTTTCGTGGAAGGGAAGAGGGGTGAGAGATCCTCGTATCCTCCGGGGGGATTGCTCTTTCTCAAAATTGGAGTTTAAGTAGAAGTCCAACATCCATCCTTGAGGCTCTAGCAACCATTCTTCCATGAAATTCATGGACTAGACAACAACATCAAATGGACGAGCCACTGTTGTTTCCTATGAAGGGACAGACATTTGGCATCTACGGCTTTTCCGGAATTCGAGCCCGACCCCTTTGGTACGACAATCAGAGTCACTAACCACTTACTCGTCTGGGCGGCACCGTTTATGTATAACAGCTACAATAAAAATAATCATGAGAAATGTCACGTGTATTGCGCGATAAAAAAAGGGACAGTTCTAGATCTCCCGTTCTACTGGGCCGGTCGACAAAGCTACGTGTTTCATGTCTTGTCTGTCTCAGGAATAGGAATTGGACAATAATGTACACTGCGAAAATTAAAAAAAAAAGGGTTACAGTTTTATATCTCCCTTTCTACTGGGCCAATTGAAGAAATTGAAATTGTGTTTTCCATGTCTCGAAAGCGCGACTTAGAATATGTATTAGATTTATATACAGTATTGTTCTAAGATAGGTATTTTGACACAAAATCGGACTCTTTCTGAAATGACATCCCAACTTCTTTCCATATTTCGATTCTACTACTCAAATTATGCTAAACTGCCAGTTTTGTAAAACTCGCAAGAGTAGTTTCTGGAAAATTAGCTCTCAAAATTTTAGCTCCTCCATGTTAATTCAATTTGGTATGTATTTATTAATATCTTTTTTTTTATTACGCGTACTTGATTCCTTCTTTCACAGTTCGAAATTTAGGTTCACTCCAAATAAAATTCACCCATTTTTTATGATTTATTTTTTAAATTTGTAATTTTAAATAATTTTTATAAATTTTTGGGAAAAAATTTTGAATCATAAAGTATAACATTTTTACCATCAACTTAAAGTAGATGCATTTATAAGTGCAAAAAATTAGAGCTTCTTATTCAATATTTTCGAAGATATACGTGAATTTATATGCTGGCGTTTTTTGTAATTTGGCATACTTGTTGAAAGTGATAACAACATCTAATGTGGTTTACGCACTTTGCTAAAATTATTTGAAAGCAGGAACGATGTGAGTTTTTCTCCGCTCATGCACAATGTAAAAAGGTAGGAAACGATGTGACGTTTTTTCCGCTCGTGCAAAATGGAAGGGATAGGAAAATAGGTTGCCATGTATTAAGAAGTTCGCCAAGTGAATTATTTTTGGCACAAACTGAAAAAATTTCGCCAAGTTAAATTTTTGAATTTCTCTAAATTTCGCACCAAATTTTACAAAATTTAATATTTAGATATAATTTGAGTCGTAGAATCGAAATATGGAAAAAAATTAGTATGTTATGTTAGAAAAAGACCGATTTTGTGTCAAAATACCTACGTTAGAACAATGCTATATGTAATCGGTCCAGTAGAACGGAAGATTTAAAACTGTTTTTTTTTCGCAGTGTACATATTAGTTGTCAGTAAAAACGATTTTTACTTAATTAAAGATTTAGTTTAAAAAATAACATTAAAAGGTAAAATTTAAAATAAAGCAATGCAGAAAAAAACAAATGTGGCAGAAAACTCCTTTTTGTCTCTTTAATGAATATATTTTTTTTATTCAGTACGAAAGTATGTATTCCCCCCCCCCTAAATTTGTTTTAAGCTACCTATAAAACGTAGATTTACTGTTCTTTACTGTCACATTCTTTTATTCAAAAGTTACATTTCTTTCTGAAGAAATGCTAGTATTAATTGATAGACAGTTTGTTGTTTCTTCTTCATTGATGAAGCAATCACGTAGAGGAAACACTCACAACTCTTTTTCCTTGAAAATGTGAACTTAAAACTTTATGTGGTAATATTTAGCATTTAATGGATAAAAAGAATTCAATATATACATTAAAAATCTTTTCTTTTAGGATAGGAATAAAACTTAATCATTTGGATAAGCAACTGAAGTTCTTTTGAAATATTTCAGCAAATGTTTAAAAAAACAATTTAATAAAGTTTAGTAAATTATTTAAAAATTTTAGGTGTCCCCCTTTTGTACTGATTTAGAAAGAAAACCCCATACTCATTTGTAGCGGAGAAATTTCAGGGTTCTTAACAATCAACTTTTAAATGCTTTAAAAAGACTATTTCAGATGAATACGAAAAATTACTTTTTTTTTATATTTTTCAGAGCCCATGAATTCGGAAATATATAAAGATTGCAAAAACGTCTGTCCACAAGCATGCTAGTGAGTATGAAAAATCAAATATTGATTCATATAGAATTTTAAAACTATAATATATCCATACCACAGCCTTTATTGATGTCGCAAGTGATTAGACATAGTCACTCTTCATCTTATTATTTAAAGCTAAATATTTGGGCAGAATTTTTATTATTCTTCGCTATTAAATTTTACATTGTTTCTGTTCCAATTAGAAGATTTTTTCTTTGCTACAAACCAGCATTTGTGAGAAATTTTTTGTTGTTTTTCAGCCTGCCTTCAAGTCTTGCGCCATTTTACTGTTTGGGTCTCCATATTACTTTGGTTGTGTTTCTCATTCCATTTTTATTTCTTTTGATGTATTATTTTGTGATTTAGAACGAAATAATTTTGCTTCCAAAGGAGAGGGATTTATGTCTGATCGCCCTCATCCTGATGCAGTTGTAAACAAACTCCACACTAGTTTAAGCTTGTTTGTTTGTTTAATTTTAAATTTTACTTTGTAGTATTTCGATTTTAATTAATTTAAATTGGGTGTTGAAACAAAATAAAAGAATAACGTTTCTAAAACACTAACAAATTGGTTACATCATAAAAGTGCTCGAAATAAATTTCGAATATAAAAAGCAATGTAAATCCACCTGATTGATCGATATGCTCATTAGTCGGCTTTCCTCTTCAGTATCCGATAGGAACGGTTGTCCGATAGGATAGTCGTTCTGATCATTATTCTTTTTTCTTATATATATGTGTAAAGAAAAAAAAAATAAAACAAAATTATAAATTAAATGAGAAATAGCCCCTTAATTATTCATTTTAATTTGGGTATTTCCCCTCTCTATTTTAAAAACAGAAATTCATTTCTAGATTATTTCATATTATATGACTTTTACATAACGACGATAGCGTAGCTAAATCGAAACGTAAACTTTCCAGAACCGAAATCTTTCTCTTAAACTAATTTCCATATTGAATACCTACGCACTTGCTTTCTGAATTTCTGCTTATCTGAACC
>KK122204.1:689827-720107 GCA_000611955.2 Stegodyphus mimosarum
CTGCTGTATTCTTATTGAAACCTTATTAAAAATGTAAAAGTTACCTTCTGGAACGGGCTGTGCGTCATGCTAAAATTAGCACATATATACATTGGCTCTAATGTTAGAAATGTCTGTGTATAGGAAGATGTTACCAAGTTTTACTTTATGTTATGAATGGACTATAGAAGCCTGTTTAAAAGGAGAGGCATGTAATCATGCATTTGAGGAATACTGAAATATTTTTATAGAGTAGCATCAAATGTTATTTTACTATAATTTAGAGGAAATGTTTTTAAAATATTCCAATTTACCAGATTTAAATATCATCCCTGTTTTCAAAATTATGAACAAAATTATCTCGAAAATGTATCTAAAGGTTATTGGCTACACATGCATTAAAAGTCTTAATAAATTTTGGTTTCTCAGTTTTTCCTCTCTGACCTAAAATTCATCCTTCCTAACTACTCAACCACCGCGTGCGAAAAAATTCTAAAATGTTAAAATCAGTAAGAAAACTTGAATGTTTTTAGACTGCCCGTTTATGTTTTGAGGGTTACTTTTTAAAGCGAGTTTGAATGTCCAACATGTATGTTGTCACGAGATGCTATAGGATTTTTGCTGTAAACTGTGCTCGTATACTTCTAGTATTCTGCTACTATCATCATTCAGATAATTTTAGAACTGTGTAATTGAATTTATATTTTGAGTACTAAGTAATACCCGGAATTTCAGCGTACAGAAATTTTCTGTACACGCAGCATACGGACTGTGCTCAGCGTAAAGACATTTTCAAAGTTTAGCCAAATTTAAGTATTTTTTGTTTGTTTGTTTTTCGAAGTTATACTTTTGAGGATAAGAAAAGGCTAGCTAGAAAGAAAAGAGGAGTTTTCAGGAATTTTAAGTTGAATTTTAAACAAACCACATGTAAAAAAAGTGTACGTTATGGGGAAAAAGGATTAACAACGACATAATTTTTAGTCTTTTTTACTTCCTTGTACGAAGTAAAAAGGAAGGATTGTAATAGCGAAAAATTTTGGGTATCATATTTCAACGAAAATATGGATTTTGACCGCTATAGGATGCAATTTAACGAATTTGCGTCTGACATTCGTACGTAAGGACAATAAAAGATTCTTTTTTCGAGAAAAAGTTATAAAACTGATTTAAAATGTATTCTGAAGAGATTTTTTTCGTGGCATCTGGGCGTCCGTACGTATGTATCCATCTCGCATAACTCAAAAACGAGTAGCCCCAGAACTTTGAAATTTTGTATATAGGACCGCTATAACATGTAGATGTGCATCTCCTATTTTGGCTGCAATCGACAGCACCAAAAGCATATAATTATATGCATATATATGCCCACTCTGTTATTCGGCTCAGTGAGCTCAGTTTGTTTCATTTGAAACTTACCAGAATAGTGGATTTGTTGCCAATCTAGAGAAAATAAACGTCACATCAACAAAGATAACGTCTTGTTTTATTATTGCCAATTGAATCATGCTTAATCAAATCTGGAATTCATTCGAGGAAATAAGTGTTTAAGATTTATTTCGTATTTTTTAATATAGATATTTTGAGTTTTATGTATTTTTGCCTTGTCGCGAATTGAGAAATGAATTAATTGAAAGAGTAATACCGAATCGTCTGAAACACTGTTTCTTTTCTTTTTTTTAGTTTGTTTAATTTCTTTTACTCATCGTTTTAGATCTATTATAATGTTTGAATAGAATTTTCGTGCATTTTGAGTTATAAAATGAATGAGATGTAACGTTGTTAAGTGAACTTAACTTCAGAGTGTGGCTATGATAAATATATATAGTGAATTTTAAAGAGTGCATTTATTCTATTGTGGTTTATGCGCTAGCGACGGAAGTACATTTAATTTAATCCAATCCAATGAGTTTAAATGGAATGCAAAATGCGTATAACTTAATATTCCGTACAAGGAAGTCATGTGGTGTACACATCAGATTTTTTTTCAGGATTTAGATTTTCTACATAGATTTGGACTTTATTAGCCTCGATTTTTCATTCAAAAGTTAGCAAAGAGTAATGAATTCAAGCCCTTATTATATTAATATATATCCTTATGACAATCGGAGATGGTGACATAAAATCTGTTGAAAACTTAAACAATAATTTTATCCATTTTAATATTTTGAAAAAGTAAGTAACTTCATACCACACTCGAATAAGAACTTCATACCAAACACAAATAATTTTTGAAGTGTTTAGTTTAAAAATTAAGATATATGTCTTATTATATATATACCTTTATTATAGTCGGGAAGATATTAATGTTGACATTCAAGAGCACGCTCATATGTCGTCGAAGGTAAAGTGGAAAATATTTTTTGTTTATTTTTTATGATTAAAGTTTGGAACTTTAAACGAAATATAATATAATGCTTTTGATTTTTCTTTTTCAGTATGGAAAAGCTAAATCAAATGAGTAAGTAGATTTTAAATATTCTAGCTGAATACAGATACCTTTATTTATTTTCAGGATAATATTAATCCTCAAAAATGTAAAAACTTGGTAGTTGTTTAAATGTGAGATTTTTCAGTACTTACGTATTAGAAAGTGAAACTGTTACCAAGCAGCGCGATTTCACACGTGTTATAGATAAGCGTGACTTGACAACACGCTCATAACATCTGCACTTTCGTTTGATGACTGCCGATTGGTTCTCTGTAAACTACCTTTTATTTTTATGAGCAAGGATATAAATCAACTGTTATTATTAGTCCAAAGGGACTTTGTCCCTGAAGGACTATTGTTTTGGTTTTGCGTCGGAAACATTAAATGTCGGTTCACTTTTCAAACTGTTGCCACCAAATATTGCAGCCCTCTATTATATTTAAAGATATTAAATAATGAAGAATGTGCATAAATGTATGTATGTTTCTCACCTTGTGATAAAACGACGGTTCCTAGAGCCATCGAATTTTGAATGACGTAATCCTGCTGCAAATATGGGCATCTGAAAGCCGAAATTTGAAATTTGGAATTAGTTTTATTATCGATTTCATATATTGTAAAACTTTAACAAATTTTTTACTAACAAACTCAAGGATTTTAAAGCGAGCAATGGCAATGCTGTATAGAAAAAACATTTTTATCTCCATCGCATGAGACTGTGTATTGGAAATTCTAAAGATATGCTCAGTTTAAAATTATTTTGGGATATTGTTCTTGAACTGTATTTTATGGTTTAAGTGCGAAGAACATGATATTTAATAAATAAAGGTAACAGACGAAATGTTAAAAAGAGGCTCTTTGGACGTAATATAAAATCTGAAACCTTTCAGATTTTCTTTTCTACGTTTTTGTATTTTTTCTTGCACTTTGAAAGAACTGAGTTCAAAAGTTGTAGCATCATATTTGTGACTACGCTCTGGTTCATTCATAATTCTTAGAGAGAATTAACATTTGTTGAATGGAGAAATGATCAGCTGGTTCTGGCGGATAAAACAGTAATAGATTAAAAATCATCCCATGCATAACTTTTATGACATTGTAAATGCAGCTTCCGGTAACATCGGAGGGCCTAACAAAATAATAGAGATCGACGAAACGCTTTTTACAAAGCTCGAAAACGAATCGAATCGAATGCTTTCGTAACAGTGGCCATTTGTCGCGTTATGAAGAGAGAATGACAAATATTTTATTATAAAAGTTACAGTGAGAAATACAACTCAGAAATTCGCAAGAACAGTTAGAGTAAATTTGGAGAACTCTCAGTCAACTTTCTTGGTTTGACGGTAGTCAGCTTTCAAGACCGACAGATAATAATACCTAAGTACCCGTTTTGCTCCTAAAGAAGTGCTCATGCCCATTGAAATGCATTGAGCTTTTTTTTGTCGTAACGAAAATCGAATTAAAGCAAATTTTGCCCGTTTACTAAAAATAAGATTCCTTTCGTTAGCGGAAATATGCTGTGGATTTTAGGATTCTAACGAAAATAGATGCATTCAAGAAAATTATATGTCCTCACCTGGACTACATCCGAATTTTAAAAGCAATAATTTTATATTGCTACAAAGCAAAGTATAATTTTATTACCTATTAGTACTAAATAAATGATATAATTCGATTATCCAACGGTTTCGTGTGCAGGCTCTCTTAAGTATTTCGCAAACATTCTCTTATCAAGACTGTCGACTGTGACGTAAAAATGTAACACTAATAATACCTTAAACAACATACTGTAATATAAGACATTACAAATTTACACATGTATATATTATTTTATCAACTACATTAAATGTAATAAAAATAAAGCAGTAGATGTGGACCGTAAAACTAATTACCTCAAGCTCAGCACTGAATCTACGCAGGGTTTGGTGCATTTCCTCCGCTTCCTTTGCAGAGGTGACCCACCAGTGGCTGAGCTGTTAAGTCGTTGAACATTGGTAGTTCGACCTGGGTTCCCGCAAACGGGCTGGTTGCATAGGCGTTTTCGTGATTTTTCCTTATATAACGCGGGTATTAGTTAGTTTTCCTTAGAAAATAGTCTGGGAAACTACCCTTCCAGATAGCTCTCGCGTGCTTCGCCATAATCAATAAATCAAATTAAGCAATCCTTCGTTAAGCTATATTCTGATATAATCGCTAAAGTTTATTCTAGTTCAAGTTTTCCTTCTGTAAGCCAGAAATAGTAATGACAGTAAACGTGAAGTTGCTCCAAAACTGCAGGGATTTCTTGTATGTAGATCTATCATTTGTGGTATATAATCGTACTTTTAACAGTGCTCTCTCGAAACAGCCTGTTGACTTATCTTTATAGTACATTGGATTTTATCAAGTGCTTAGTTGTAAAACTGGTGGGTTTTGGACTTTAATTAGAAAATTTTCAAAGGCGTTGGCTAAATCAGATGATTTTAAGCAAATGTCTATTGTAAAATACTAAATGCATATAAATAACCCAGAAAAAATATTAAATATTAAGGTTTTGAATAACAAAAATTAATTTCATGACACTCTTTGACAGCATTTTGAAATTTCGGTAAGTCGCCAAGGCAGTGCTGCATCGAAAAATGTAGTTAATTACAAAATATAATTTTCATCCTTAATTTGCATGGGTTATTAAGATAATTTTTTTTATCATTTTGCATTTCTAAATGAGCAGAATAGTTTGCAATTTTTTGTGTACTGCTTATGTATTGATCCAATTGATATCGTTCTAACCGATACAAATAATTTCGTTCCTTTGTCAAAATCTCTTCCCCAGTAAGGCACCAAATTTTCAGAACATTTCGAAATAAAGTCATCAAATTTTTTATGTTGGATTAGGTTAGGGCTTGCTCATACAGTGTCCCTTACTTCCCTTATGTCTATCATTGTAAGTTGTAAGTTTACATAAAAGCAAACTGTTTTATATTTGGTGTGCAAACTGCAGTTTTTACATACGTCTCTATTTGATACTTCTGTTCTATTCAGTTATAACACACATTTTTATTTTGATCGTTTCATCATTGTACCTCATATATATTACACATTTATTCCAAAATCAGCACACTAGATTCATACGAAATATGTATTATTTGCACAAAACGACCTATGCTTCTTCACACAAAAAGATGATTTGAATACTGTCTTAAAATTGTAAAAAATAAGAGATTTCTTTAATGTTCATTTTCAAAAATCTTAAAAGTCGCCATCGATTAATCAAATAAATGAGCTACTTACTAGAGGAGTTAAAGCAACAAGAATCAGCATAATGTTTATAAATCTGACTCGTTTTGGAAGTTTAAATATAGAACCTACTTCTTCAGTTACAAGAGTGCAAGTGACGAAAGAGAAGCCAGTGGTAAGACAACAAAAGGGGAAGGAAATCAAGCTACTGGCGCCATCTATTGATAAAAATAAAAACAGCTAATGAAATAATTTGCTAAAAAGCTGAAGGTGAAGACGGATTGGAAATGTGAACGTTAATTAGAACTGAAAGATTTTTTCTGAATGTAAAACGTCTCTATAAAAGCTAATTTCCCAATAGAATGTATTTTATGATGATGTTTTATGGAAGGTATTTTAAAATGTTTTATGATGACAGGCGAAGGATACGCCTATATAGTAGACAATAACTTCAAAATTGAGAGGTACAGAACTGTTAAACAATGAACTGATAACGTATTAGTATTTGAAAAAATTAGGTCAAAATACAAAAATTTCTGGAATTAATTTTTAGATCAATCCATCACTCTGGAAAAGATGTCTCATACTGGGTTATTTTAGCGCGACGAAGGTAGTACACACATTACGTGATAATAAATAAGATAATTGCGAGAATAATAAACTAAATTTTTCTTTTGTTTTTTAACCTTATTGAGTTAGCTCATACCAATAAAAAATTTTTGCATGAAATGCTGTGAAAATTATAACTGCAAATATATTGCTAACCATAATTAATAAATACAATGCAAACGAATGAAATTCATATATGGATAAGTAAATGAAAATTAAGATTCTGCATATATATGAGTGCTTATTATTTTGTACTTTCGTTCTGAGAACTGATCACGAAAGAACTCCAAAAGTAGCCTTTTGAAATTCCGAAAAATAATCCCGCAAGTGCTAAGTTGGACATCCTTACGTGGCATCATATTGCGCATTAAAAGGTTTAGGAAATAGTACATAATTATTTAAAATAGTGCCTTAAAGCGCATCACCTTTAACTCTCTGGAATTGAATGACCCATTCTCTGATGCTAATTTCTTGAAAATGGTCTTTCAAATGTAATGTTCTCTGGTAGTTCGTTGAGATACGTAACTTCAGAGGGTAATATTCCACATTTCCGGAGGAAACGGATATCATTTCCTTGCGGCTGGAGAGTTTTAGTATAAATGGCTTTAGCAGCATTATGCCCATTCAGCAAGAATTCAAATTTATGATAATCATTTCACTTAAATATTTCTGGCTCGTGTCTAGAAGTTAACTGGAAAAGGTAATCTGGAATAAGTCTGGGAAATTAACTTGGAAAGGTAATCTGAAATGATAATCTTTCCGGTAAACACTTGTCATTTCAACAAATTATGTGACGCAAAGCCGAATGTCCGAAAGTGTAATAATGACGGAGGTTAATGTAATAATTTAATATAATTAAAATAAAATGAGATGTAAGTTAATAAAATTATTTTAAATGCATGAGGCAACATATATAAGATTACGGATATATGAATTAGATTTATGGATAGAAGAGAACAGAAATTTGCATTGTCAGCACTATATTTCTGATTTCGCGAAATTATTTGCTTTTCTGAAAGACTTGGCAACAAAATTTAATGTCGTCGTTATCTAAGCTCAGTATTCTTAATCCCAGACACCCGGGTTTGGTTTAATTTATTTGATGTTGGCAAAGCACGCTAAAACTATCTGCCGAAGGGGATGAAGGCCTTCGCGGAAGGCGTTTTAAGGAAACCTGTCCATATCCACGTTACACCTGGGGAAAAATATGAAAACCCCCGTGCAGCCAATCCGTTAGCCTGGATTCAAACCCAGGTCGTATTACTATTGTTTGCGGGCTTTATCGCTTGGTCGCTGGTGAGCTTCAGAAGCCTATGAAACCGATAAAAATTTGTTCGCTTATTTGATCAGTTATGCAAAAGCATGTGAGGACTATTAGCCTGAACGAATTGGATATCTTCGTGGAGAATTTTATAAGAGAATCTGGCTCGCATTCCCTTAAACATAGATTTGAATTGGAGTATAGCAAAGAACGCAAAGGCTGGCTACCAAATGGAGGGATACCTTCCTAGACAACCTTTCCTCCCAGGTTAAAATGTCTTGTATTCACGTTTATTTATTTATTACGTGTTCCGCTATTAGACACTAGACGGAAAAGAGAGATGTCTCGTGGAGGAATTTAAGATAAACTGGCTCATATTCACGTTACACATAGGGAAAACGACGAAAACGCCCATGCAGCCAGCTCAGGCTCACCGGAACTGTATCCCGGACCGAACTATCAGTATTCAGCGGTAACCGCTTGCTTTAACCGCTTGACTGCTGGTGGCTCTTCATATTCACGCTGCATACGAAAATTCACTAAAGTCGCCTCATGCCTTGGAACTCATTAACAATCAATGAGGAAAATCGAAAACGCCCATGCAGTCAGCTCTTCGTTGGGGTTCGAATGAAGCAAACAGTAATTTTAATCTCTCTTAAGAAATGAACTAGGCTCCTTTCTGTTAGCCACTCCTAATTACCCCTATTTCATTAACTCAAAGCTCCACTCCTCATTGCGCACTATTGGTGTCAAATGTAGTAGCCTATTTATACCCTTTCAGTGAAAATCAAGCGTCGATGCGGTAAAGACGCGTAAACAAGAAAGCCTGTTAAGTTCCAATGCCGTCCGGTTGTTGTGATAATGTTCTTTACTCTAGTTAGGTAGCTTTGCAATGAGATCATTGTGGAAAAGCGGGAAAAGGAAACATCAGTATAGTAATTTTATATCTCAGAATTTCTGTTGCCTTTTTTATTCAGCTGCTGATTTTTCGTGAAGGAAGAAAATGGCGAAATAAATACCCATGCAGTCAGCTCTTCGATTCTCTTAAATAACTACTAGTGTGGAACTTTTCGCGAACACCTACGTTCCTACCTAATCCAGTTCACTCGGCGTCAAATACAAAAAGAACAAATTTTTGCAGCAATATTACATAAAATCAGCGGATTTATGCTCCTACTGATCAGAAATTAATCTGGTAATAAACTGTTCCGCAATTTTTTATTTATTTTTAGCCTAAAAGGGCTATAGAAACAAGATCTTGATTTGATTTACTTTAATGGCGTTGTTTCACTTTTCATTCGAGTCTGTTGCCACTCAGAGCAAAGTGTAATCTTTCAGATTTAATCTCTCTATTATTGATTAACAACTAAGTTATTTAAAAGAAACAGATGCAGTTCTTAAGAATACTATTTTATCCTTCTTAATCTGATTGATTTAAACAAAAATACATTTAAGTTTAACAATCTAATTAAAAACATTAAATACTTTTACAGGATTACATTATAAGTATTTTTTCCCTTTTCAAGTATACAGAAGGTATATATTGTTCCCATGGAAGTTTAAATGTCTACTCATCTAGTATCTTATAAAATGTTTTGTTATTTCACCTGGGCCATCTCCATTGATAATTTTAAAATATGAAATATAAAATTCGGGCTTCCAGGTACACATGCTTGGGTGGAGGGCTACGTTATTCAAAACTCGGTGACTCAAACTACCGTCGTTTTTTCACAATGCGAGATGATCATGCATACATATGTGTAGATTCGTCCTTAAGGCGATAATATTTGGCGGCAATAATTTGAAAATTGGTACTCCGTTTATAGTGAAACAAGGCAAAATCTTGTTTCGAGATTAAAATCTCCTTTTGGGCTGATAAAAGAATTTTTTACTAATAGTGGCAAACTTGTTCTGTGGATTTGTGCGCTTCACGTAATCTGACCTATGATATTTGGATTAAGACAAAGCACATGAATGCTATCTTACTATGGGTTGGATGCCTTCGAAGAAGATGCATCTAGTGTGTTCGCGAGGATTTGAGTTTGAGTGAAATTATCAATCCGCAGTAATTCTACCATTCGTCACTGGTGGGCTACCTCTGAAGTTTAGTATAATCCAAATTTTATACTTTTTTGTGAAAGTTGCCTGATATATATTTAGTTAGCTAAAAACTGCTGTCTCTTTTTTGGTACATATTTTATAATTTTATATTTATTTCAAACTGAAAATTTATCAAAACTATTTATAATTTTAGTACTTCTTCTTAAATATAAAAATTAACTGGTTTAGTTGAAGCTACAACAAGAAATTGAAATAGCATTGGGTGGTTCTTGACACATCTTTTTCATTTTCCATACAATTTTTTATTTAAATCTGCTAATTTTATGCGCTGCTAGACATATAAATAATTTCGACATTGTGCTAGTAATTCATGAGGTCATTTTTAAAATCATGGCCATTTCCTTTGCAAGACTACAGCCTAAAATCATTTTCGAATGTTAGTTTTGCTTCAGATTTATTCAGTAGGAGGTTTTCGATAGAAATTTTCTCTAAAACCAGGACTGTGTATTGAGTTCTGGATTGATTGATGACGGAATTTTATGTAAAATCATTAAAAAATATTGCTAATTAATAAACGTGCATAAGCAATACAGCAGTTACTTATTTTAAATCTTGTTTTTCAGATGTTTCTCAGTGATTACTATTTCTTTCAATAAAATGGAAGTAATAAAGTACAGCTACTCACCGAAATATGAGGTAAATTAAAATTTCGTAATTTTATTTTTAGTGTGCAGTTCTGGATAAACTCAATTAGTAATCCAATGATTAGGGCATTAATACTCAACTATACACACTGAGTTTTGAAGCTTTTCTTGAATACTCCTTCGTATGGAAATGATACTCTGATTTATAAATTTGTGTCGGGTAAACGAGATAGAATCGGGAAGAGTGGTTTGAATATGTTACCTTTTATCAAACAGAGTTTTGTTAATATTCGTCCATTTATTTTCACTCTCTTTATAAAACTATGAAAAAGAAACGCAATTCTACAGCAGCTACTGGGAAACTTTAAAAATAAGACACCAGCGTGAAACTATAGCGGCTATCGGTTAAACAAAAATCTGATGTGTATTCCTTGTACGGCCGATAAAATTACATACATGTTTTTGCTACACTTCATTTAAATTTACTTCCTCGAATTATTCTAACTTGATTAACGGCTCCCTCAAGGAAATTGGAAATGGCAGCAAAATTTGAAAATTTTGAAATTAAATATCCGGCCATTTTTTTCGTACCAGAATTAAACTTCGTATAATTTTATATTTTCATAACGAGTATAAAACTTTTCCAAATATAAGTACAGAAACCAGAGATCGCATTTAAAGTAAGATTTCATTATCTGTCGAAAATTAATTCCTTATATGTTTTTTCTTACATGTTTGTTAAATTGTGTTTTTTTGCTTTAAAAATGATTGAATTATGTTGATCTTATCTTCAGGTTAAGGGTTTTAGGGCTTTAGTAAATCTGCATGCAATATTTGTAGAATTATCAACAATTTAAAAGTTGTTTAAGTGCTGCAAAGCCTAATTATTTTTATCATAGCAGCCATATTTGTTTACTTTTGAAACTTAGGCGAATAGTGGATTTGTTGCCAATCTAGAAAAAATAAGCTTCTCAACAACAAAGATAACGTCTTCCTTTATTATTACGAATTAAATCATGCTTAATCCATTATAGAATTTATTCGACGAAATAAGTGTTTCAGATTTACTTCGTAATTTGTAATACAGATATTTTGAGTTTTTATAAATTTTTGCCTTCTCGCGAAGTGAAAACTCAATTAATTGAATGAGAAATGCTGAATCGCCTGTGAAAAAATGTTTCTTTTTTTGTTTGTTTTTGTTTAATTTCTTTTATACGTCGTTTTAGATTTATTATAGTATTTGAATAGAACATGTCTAAACGATTAGATAATTCTTGAGATCATATAATTTACGTGCATTCTGAGTTATAAAATGAATGAGATGTAACGCTGTTAAGTTAACCTACCGCCAGAGTGTTGCTATGGTAAACAAATATAGTGAATTTTAAGCAGCGCATTTATTCTATTGTGGTTTATGCGCTGTCGACGAAGTCGATTTAATTCAATCCAATAAGTTTAAATGAAATACAAGAAAAATGCGTACAATTTCACATTCCGTACAAAGTCATGTGGTATACGCATCAGATTCTTTTTTTTTAATATAAGAAATTTATCTCTTAAATCAGTTATTTCAATAAACAAAGCAGGAAAGCTGAAAGTAACACGCTTTAAAAACATTTTATTGACGCTACTTACTTTGAAAGCGAGGGCGATGTTATAAAAATATAGAACAATACATTTCATTTAAAGACGATCAACAAATAACGGTGGGGCATTGTTGGCTGTGTTGTTTCTACTATAATAGAAATGATTCGAAAAATTAAATTAATCTGCATGTTAGGAGAATTATTTCGGGAAAGTAATTCCTTGGTAAGGATTTTTATAAAAATATTTTAAATTATTTTTGTTGAATGTTTAGATGTTATATAACTTGTATAAAAAGAAGATATAACTTTCGATATCTATACTTTAAAAGCATGAGCATGTGTAATCGAAAAAGCATGTGTAATCTAACTAAGGAGAATGACCGGTATGAAAGCATCAAAACTCTTAAAACTAAGAACATGGATTTTTAGCATTAGGAGAATGCCGTTTTTAGTACCAATGATAAAGTATAGAGATCGACTTGGATTACATTTTCTGCGAAAGTTTAAAAAGGTTAATCCGTTAAGGTAGTTTGTTTCGATCCTGTATCACATGTTTAGATCTTATTATGAGCATTATGCTACAAACGATAAAAATTATATTCTCAACATCTTTTTATTACAAACAATGTACACTGCGCCAGGAAAAAAAAAAAAAAAGAGAGAGAGAGACAGTTCTGTATCTCCCGTTCTCTGTGTCGATAGACGAAATTCAAACTGCGTGTTCCATGTCTCGAAAACGCAACTTGTATATACAACTTGTATAAACGAATATGTATTAGATTTATATATAGCTTTATTCTATCACAAGTATTTTGACACAAAATCGGACTTTTTCTGAAATAACATACCAATATTTTTCCATATTTCAATTCTACGTCTCAAATTATGCCTAAATATTAAATTTTGCAATTTGTGGTGATAAATGTGCCTAGAAATTAAGAAAATTATCTTGGCTCCTTTTTTTAGCGATTATTTTGGTGCATTTTTTTCAGTTTGCGAAAAGAAAAATTCCCTTTTCAAGTTTATTAATTTATAGCAACCTATTTTCCTTTTCTTTCTTTCCTTTTTTTCATTGTACAGGCGCGGGAAAAAGTCATCGCTCATACTTTCAAATAATTTTAACAAAGTGCGTAAACCACATTTGCCGCTATTATCGCTTATAAAGAATATGCCAAAACGCTCTAAAAACGCTTTCTTTGGAAATTTTGAATAAAAACTCTAATTTTTTGCCGGTATGCTTAGAAATACATCTACTTTTAGATGCTGGTAAATATTTTATAGGTTATCATTCCAAATTTGTTTTTGAAAAATTTATAAAAATTATTTAAAAATACAAATTTTTAAAATAAATCGTAAAAAATAGGCGAATTTTATTTGAAATGAATCTAAATTTCGAAATGTGAAAGAAAGAATCATAAAAGTTTAATTAAAAAAAACGAGCTATTAATAAATATATACCAAATTCAATAAATATGGAGGAGCTAAAAGTTTGAGAGCTAATTGTTTAAAAACTACTCGTGCAATTTTTACAAAACTTAGCAGTTTTGCATAATTTGAGCCGTAGACTCGAAATATGAAAAAGCATTGGTAAGTCATTTGAGAAAAGGTCCGATTTTGTGTCAAAATACTTATGTCAGAACAATATTATATATAAATCTAATGCATACCCTAATTCGCAATTTCGAGATATAAAAACACAAGTTCAATTTCGTCAATCGTACAGTAGTAGAACAGAGGCTCAGTAGAACGGGAGATTTAGAACTGTCCCCCCCTTTTTTTTGCGCAGTGTACATTTATTCTTGCACTCTTCGAGTAAAATTTTAGAAAAGAATCAGGAATGGAAATTTGCAGCTTAAAATAAAACGCCAAATTTTTTAAAGTAAAAAATTATCTTCTTCAGATTACTCATAATTATCTTCCGAATTCTTGAATTTGCAAAATGTAGAATAAACCTCATTACTAAATTCTTCAAAAATTCCTCATTGTTTTAAAAAGGCGGCTAGAAAAATTTTAAGTTTTTGAATGGACGATTTCTTGAAATAAAAAATATTATTCTGAGAATTATCAATACAGTTTTTTTTTAATTAGAATACTGCTATATGTTCCCTTTCTCCCCTTAATATTTTACCACAATTTAAAGGAACGGTTTTGGCATTCAAGAAAGTATTTTTTTAATTTAGTTAAGTAGCTACTTTTTCTTTTTTCAACCAAACTAAAGCAGTCCTAAAAGAAAAAAAAAATCACAACTATCTCGATAACAGCGCCTCGACAGCACACGTGGCCAGCAATGGGTGTCCGCCAAAAATATCGCGGAGAAAACAACGCAAACCGAAAACGTCGTCGTACAAAATACAGTGGGAGAAAAGAAAGCAAATAGAAAACATTGCAGTTCCAAAACATCGTAATCGAAAATAAAGCGGTTCAAAAACCTCGCAGCTTAAAAATACCGTTGTCGAAAATATCGTGGTAAAAATAAAGCACCTAGAAATGATCGCATAGCGATAACATCGGAAACATATTTTTTTTCAGGATTTAAAAGTTGTAAATACATATTCGCACAATGATTTGTGAGATAAAGAAGGAATGAGGAATATCTTTCTTTAACATCTCATATTTCTGTATTAACTAATACATTTTCCCTGAAAAAATAAGAAGAATATTCTAAAACTAAAATGAGTAGAAAACAACGCTAGGTATAGCAGTTAATAGAATTTTAAAATAATATAGTTAACTAATAAAGGTAATTAATTGATTAATCTCTTTTATTAAGTATTAATGGTAATTTTTCATGCAAAATATAATCTGAAAAAAGATTAGAAAAAAAAAGATGAATAACTGCATGTGGTTGCATAATTATCAAATTATCAAATTCTGCCAACTGTTAAAAGTAGCATTAGTTTTATACCCATTTTTAGTTTCTGAATGCTTAAGTTTCCTTCTTGATGTTTTAGCAAAAATTTATCAGTTACTTGAAAAATATGAAATAAAGCTATCATCCCTTCTTGCGCTCCGAAATCATTATGCGAATAAACATTTAGAACTTTTAAATCCTGAAGAACACATCTCTACGATGTTATCGTCGTGCAATAGGCGCTTTATTTTTGATCACGATCTTTTCGAAGACTCTACAGGAAGTCTATATACATTTTTGAGAAATACGTTCTAATTCCAATTTCTTTGGAGGCGATCTGAAAGAATGGTGTCAACAGAATAGCCATTGATGTAAATTACATCTAAAAATCGTTTTCGCTTTAGAATTCTAATTCAACATTCAAACAAATAAAATAACCAAAGCTTTTTACCTGTAAGACGAGATCTATTCAATCCATGATATTTTATACAATTTTATGGACGACACAGACAATACATGACAACAAGAAAATACTTATAAATACAGTTATATACAGAGTTCGTACTTAACATTTCATGAATCATCATTCTTCGCAGTCACAATCGCAATTAATTCAACTCAAAAAGGAAATCAGACGCACAACGCCATCTGGCTCCTGCAATTATAATTTCTACAGCCATTGTTTGTGTCCGTACACATGGATTAACGTATCAACAGGTGTAAAATTCCTTCAACAATGAATTAAAACATGTGAAGAAAAAAATCAAGTCAAATGCTAGAAAACTGAGAGATTCTAACACTAGAATATTCATTACTTGGAGGGTAATGGTTAAACGAAACAGTTCAATCAACTTTTATTACAATTAAGACTGAATTGGTTTTGATAAAAGTTAGACACGTGTTTCAGTAATTCATCCGAATCCATCAGCTGCCAAGCGGAAAATCGCTGAATACTATTGGTAGCTGAAAATCTCTGATCGTTTTCATATCTCGGTGAATAGGGAAGCGGCATAGGAGCTTTCATAGTTTTCTCCATATGTAACAGGTATACGACTCCATTTCCTTAAAATATTCTACACTAAAACATCCCTTTTCTTAGGAAACACACCGCTCACGAGCTTTCTACAATCGAAATATTTCTGATCCAAAATTATCCATTCAGGTATGCTGAAAAGCGATGTCTTTAAAAGCTATTTTCTAATATCCAACGGGACAAATTTGAGTTGATTTAGTCCACATGCAATCAATTATGTACCTAACAGTTTTCTCCGAAGAAAGTATGGATTTGTTTGTTTATTTGAAAATCGAAAGTAGTGAAGGGCTGCAAAGGAGATGGATGCCTTGGAGAAGTTGTTAAATGAGAGAAACTCATTACTAACGTGAAACATGGGAAAACCAGGAAAGCATTCATGCAGCCAACCTATTTCCTTAAAATTTACCATAAATCGAACCATCAACGCTCAGTAGTCTTATTCGCTTGGCCACAGGTAGTCCTTGGAAACTTTCTGAGTAGCCAAATCAAAAAGTAATTTGCACTTTATATCTCAGGAATTTTAAATATCCCTGCATAAAAATATAAAATAACTTAAGATATTGCATTTCGTATATTTTAACGTTAATATTTTGTGTTAGTATTTGTCTATTACGAAATGAAGAAAATTAATAATCTAAAATGTAGTATACAGAGGGTGTTCACACATTTTTGTAACGATTTTGCAAAGATTTGTGTATACAGACAAACCTTAGAATTTTATTTTCAAATGTGTTCAGTCTGATAGCTCTTTTGTTGAACTATCATATTACATCTTCATTTCCAAGATAAAAGAGCTTTTCTTAAAACATCAAGGTTGATTTTATTCCACTCCTCCTTCACAATCTTCCAGAATCCATCCAATATTTTGGGATGCCGCTTACAGAGAGCTTGTTTTAAACATTCAAATGCACAGTAATCCAAAGGAGACTCATCAGGGGACTTGACTGAGATACTTTAAAGGGAATAACTTTAATTCGGGTTTCATTTCTCATGTTTTCAAAAAACCACAGCAGTAGATTTAGAAGTATGGCTTGGAGCCTTATCTCGATGGAACGTAACATAGTAAAGATTTTTAGATAAAGAGATGGAATTTCTTCTTTAAAAATATGCATTAAAACATATTTCTGATAGTAATCCGAAAAAATTTGACATTTTTTTCTACTTTACTTATTTTAAGTTTTCCGTTATAAAAGAATCCAGTAAACTATAAAACCTTTAGAAAAACTTTTCTTATTTTCTTTGAAACAACATATTAAGTCTTTTCCTCCTATGTTGCGATAGTAAATCTATCTTTTTCTATTGCAAGCCTCATTAATTGTAACTATATATTTTCATTTCTCATCTGCCAGATAATTTTCATATAATCTGCACATAGTCTTAAATGCAATCTGCACATAGTCTTACACTGAGAATCATGCTTTCTTGTTTTGATTAGTTTTAAATCAGATTTTATAATTATGTTCACTGTTCCTACAGAGATATTTAAAGATTTTGCAATAGCTTTTTAGGGGTCTGGATTTTCCTTTAAAACATGAGGTACGGCTTTATATTTAATAAGAGCTGTACGTACTTTTGTTGGGTATGCATGTTTTACTTTTCCCTCAGTCAGACGTAAAGTTTCACGTTTCTTTTCTTTCATATTATTTATGCCATTTATTTTATGTGTAGAAATATTAAAGCCACGCTGTTCACATCTTTTGTTAGTAATTGAATAAGCGTATTTTGTTCGGACAGCGTAAAAATATAGCCTTTGATATATTGTTCATTTTTCAGCGACATTTTAAAGAAAAGAACATTTTAAATGCTGCAGACGATAATTAAGCCTTATTCCAATTTGATGCAGTCACGTTTGTGTTTAAACAATAATATTTAAACTCATGTAGAAAATCAAAATCGTTACAAAAATGTGCAAACACTCTCTGTATTTAAATTACAAAAAAAATTCTTCTTCATAATGCCTTGTTTCCCTTTCTGCATCAATATTTCCTTTATCTTTCTATGTCTTTCCTTTTTTATGATAGGATTAGATACAGTTTTGTACTTGATTTTATTAGCATCAATAATTAAATAACTGCTAAGAAAATGTATTCATTATTCAGAGAATGAAAAGCACCGGTTTTTAAAGCTTAATTCACATGAAATATGTACTTATTATATAGTGTTCCGTTATGCTTATTTAGATTTCTTTCTCTTTTTTTAGAGTGTTTCTTTGTTTTCCTATGTTGGAGGATACTTGGGTCTTTGGTTAGGGATTTCATTGGTTGCCATCTCTGATGTGGTAGAAACTGCTGTGCTAATAATCGAATGGTCGGTCTTGACGATTCGAAGATGCCGGAAAAAGAAACTGGAAACAAGGCCGCAAATAAAGTTGATGCGAAATTCAGGTAGAGCGTGGCTGCTCTGAACTCTTAATTTCTTAAAAATGATATTGATATATACACAGCAAGGAAAAAAAGAATGGGCAGTTCCATATCTCTGGTTCTGCTGGGCCGATTGACGAAATTCAAATTGCGTTTTTCATCCTCGAAAGCACGACTTAGGATAGATTTATATACAGCATTGTTCTAACATACGTATTTTGACTCGAAATCGGACTTTTTCTGAAATTACGTGCCTCAATATTAAATTTCGTAAAATTTGGTGCGAAATTTACAGAGAAATTTAAAACTTTATCCTGGCGCATTTTTTCAGTTTGCGCCAAGAATAATTCAATTGGCGAACTTCTTAATTTATAGCAACCTATTTTCCTTTCTTTTTTTTTCACTGTAACACGAGCGGAAAAAAGTCATCGTTCATACTTTGGAATAATCTTAACAAAGCAAGTAAACCGCGTTTGACATCATTATCACTTATAACGAATATGCCAAATTTCAAAACGCGATAATATGTAAATTCACGTATATCTTAGGAAATTTTGAATAACAAACTCTAATTTTTCGCAAGTATGCTTAGAAATACATCTACTTTAAGATGATGGAAAAAATGTTATAGGTTATAATTCAAATTGCTTTGGAAAATTTATAACAATATTTAAAAATACAAATTTTTTAAAAAATCATAAAAATTGGTGACCGTTATTTGGAGTGAACTTAAATTTCGAACTGTGAAAGAAGGAATCAAGTAACTGTAATAAAAAAGAGATATTAATAAATACATGCCAAATTGAATTAACACGGAGGAGCTAAAATTTTTAGAGCTATTTTTTTTTTAAATTACTCGCGCGATTTTTACAAAACTTGGCAGTTTGGCATAATGTGAATCGTGGAAACGAAATATGGAAAACACATGGTGTGTTATTTCAGGAAAAGAACGATTTTGTGTCAAAATACCTGTGTAGAACAATGCTATAATATATAAATCTAATATATATCCTAAGACGCACCTTCTAGACATGAAAATCGCAAGTTGAATTTCGTCAATCGGCCCAGTAGAACGGGAGAATAGAACTGCACTTTTTTTTGGAGCAGTGTACATTTTAATAGCATTAGTGAGGAGCAAAAGCTTATGCAAAACTTGCCTTGCATTGTAATTCCAAGTTAGAATATTAACCTTAATAGAGAGCAAAGCTACAGAAATATTTTTCTAGAACAGTAATGAAACGCTGTTTTTCAAGTCTGAGTACATAACATAAATTAAACTCTGAGTATAGAGTTATTTAATTTGACATGATAATTTGTTATGTATATTTTTTATATAATGAATTCACTTTTCATATCTGCATTCAATATAATATTATTTACAGGCAAAGGATTCACTCCTTTTTGTTGCCTACATTTGTATAGATATAATCATAACTTATGTAACTTTATGTAACTCTATGTATAAGGAACTGATTTTTAAGTAAAAATGAAATTCAAGAATTCATAACAAATTGTGATTTTCTTGTCACGTAAATTTCTTTGAACATTATACGCATTGAAACCCTTATGCTGATTTCTCACTTCGCTATACCAAACCCACAAATAGCCACAAAGACTACCAGAAAAGATCAACGGGAACATTCTCACAGAAATCTTGGCTAATTGTTAACAATGAATTTGAACATCGTCTAACGTGGTGAGAACGTGTATGATAGTCATCAGTGGACCTGGCGGGTCAGCGTTTAATTTCTAAAACTAGAAGTGGCAGATCCCTATAGCAGACCGTCTGGGAACAGGAACGAACATAAATAAACAAAAATAATTATTAAAATAGTAAATTAATTCATAATTAAAATAATTATAATTAAAATTAAATAAAACATAAGAAAGGTACTTGATCTCGTATTATTTGGGGTTCACTCAAATACCAAGAAATAGCTCAGCCAAGCTTCGGCTGAATTTAAGCCCTGAATATACAATACAATGTACTATTTCAAGCAAAGGTAGAAACGAAGAAGTACGTATTTCCCCAGCATACGAATGAAAAAAAGGTAAAACGCTTAAAGCTTCTTTGAGAATAGAATTCAGAGAATGCTAGAAACAGTGTGAGAATATGGAAGGAAATTTTAATGGAGATGTATAGGTATGAAAACAAAGAGAAGAAGCCATCACATTTTGACCACATTACCGTGTCGATATAATTCTAGCTGTCAAGCAGGATATGCTAGGCAAAAAACAATTTCTCCGATGATGAGAGTAGATCTGCAAGCTGAGAAAAAACATAAAGTTCTTTACAATTGACAGTTTTGTTCCCGTGTTTCGTTTCACCATTCCGAAAAATCTGTAGGTGCTCTTTTTCATGGAAAGTTTTTAGCATTGGAAGTGCGCGACCAAAGTGATAACTTCTATTACATTCGGGAACGGGAACAATTCGGGTACATACTTTCGGAAACATGTACGCGCTGTCGTAAATTCATTGCAAAATTTACGTGCCGTCGTAACTTCTTGGAGAATAAATCTCTGACATGTAGGTGGGGGTTTTCCTTTTCTTAAAAGTCTCAACATCCGTCAAAAGGTTTATTTCCCACAGAATTCAGAAGTCAGAATTGATACTAAAATAAGTTCGAGAATAATTTCGAAATAAAATAGTTTCGAGACCAAAAGAATTTTCTGCTGAAATTACGGTTCGACAATATGAAAGACGTACCGAAACCCTTTTATTTAGGGCTCGGATGCGCTCCGTGAAAAATTACAATTTATCTCAGAAACTGAGAAGTACCGGAGCGAGGCTCCGGAGCAATTTAAGTTCTGTGGCGGGGTATATGTGATAATCTAAGCAACGTTCCTGACATTGACCTTTATAACAGACAGTCATCATATAAAATAAAAGATCAGATGAAAGAGAGATTTTCAAGGTCTACGCGAAAATCTATCAAAATTATTTAAAACTCTTCTTTCCTCCACGCTTCAACGAAAAGAGAAGACGAAAAGTTTAATACATTTTAAGAAGTTAAACAAGATCTAGGATTACATAAAAAGGGGTCTTCTAAGGAAGATCTACCAGGCCTTAGTTTAAAAATCTTTCGGGAAAAGTAAAAATAAGCTCGTTTCATGCATTTTAGGACAACAGTATCAGTTTAAAGTGTCTGCTGAATTCCTTCAAAAAATTATTAAATATGAAGATTCGTCGGATAAAATAGTTAAATATGAAGATCTGACCACCAAAAGTGAACTTTCTGTCAAAACTGGGCAGAACTTCGAATTTTTGAAAACCGCATGATACAGTTGGATATCGAAATACAATGGCTTTCCATATTTTAAACCGATTTAGATATTTGTTGTTATCGCGACTTATCTCACTTGGCTGCCAGTAACATCAAAACAAGCCCAGTCATCGTGGCAAGAAGTGCAAGACTGCGCCTGTCGTTAGTAAGAGCCCTTAAGCACCGTACCGGTGACATTACGACTTTGCTCAATTCCGCCCCTAGTTTTGATGGAGAGCAGCCCGGGGGAACGAGTCCGAGGGTCTCTCACCCCTCTTCTCTACCACCAATATCTCGAGAGGACTTTCGGCTCGCCGCATATTTAGAGTGCTCCGATGCCGCACAGATATTATACATTTACAAACATCCATGTGTTCTCTGGGATTCGAACCCGGGCCCTTTGGTACGGCCGCCAGCGTCGCCAACCAATATCCCCATTGGGCGGCAATTTACATATTTTAAAACATTATTTAACAATTCATGTCTCAATATGTATGTATAAATCTTCTGCAATTTTTTGTGCGATATTTAAATATTTCCTGTCGACAAAAAGAATTATACAGATCTTTTATCACGCACTGCTATAAAAATGAGTTAACTCTGATTATAAATAATAATCAATAATAAGTGTAACGTAAGCAATAAAAAATAGCACAAGTAAAACTATAATAAAATATATGGAAATTCAGAAATAAAACAGCTTTTCAAAATACGATTCTGCATATCGCAACACACTTTCGTTCAGAGAATTGATCACGTGGGAGCTTGGGAAAGAGCATTTTGTAAGTTTAGTGTATCTCTAAAGACTGTTTACTTATTTTTATCTGCTTTCAGAACTTTAGCAGATAAATATTTATCATAATGTACTTTCAAATTAGCAGATTCACACTTAATTTTTAGAAATATTGCGAATTTAAAGTTAAATAGACTTTCCTTGCAGGACGGAAGGATGAAGAGATACCATAACTTCTACTAGAAATTCGGAATGCTATCGCCCCCCCCACCCGAAAAAAGTTTCACCATTAGTTATGCTATTTATGACGTTGTTCCACAACCATTTTCAAGTAACATAATAAATCATGTTTGATAGTAATGCCGGTATAGAAATCTAATTATATAAACGCTTTTCGTGTAGGATTATAATGGAAGTAAGTTCTATGGAACAATTTCAGATTTAGCGCTAAAAACGGGTGGTAGATTTCAGTTACGTCAGCGTTTTTCAAACTTTCTTTTAAGGTAACCACGTCTATAGAGCTTTTGCTGAGTACTTTACTCTCGTCCTTATCGAAAGCAATTGTTTTAGCATATGTTATTACCAATAAACTTATATTTTTAAAATGCAATTAATTTTATATTAGTATAAATCAGTTAAGGTAATGGAAAAAAAATAGTTTTTTTATTAATTCAAGATTACTAGAGTTTGATAATCTTTATTTTATTAATAAAAAATTAAATAAATATTGGTACTCAAATTAATAATATGGATCAGCCTGACAATTCTTGTACAGCTGTTTCATGTTTGGAAGTATAATTTTAAAGCACTATTGTACATTTCACTATATTTGGTTTTCACTAATAACGAGGTTCAGAAATTAATCATACCTTCTGCCTGGCATTTCATTTTAAGTCCGGTACTATTAGAGAGTTTAGTTAACTGCTCTCTTTCATTCAGTGACAGTTTGTTATTTTTAAAATAGCTACGGAAAGGTTCAAGAACCCATGAAAATTCGTTATATTTACAACTTGGAAAATAAGTTTCAGAATGTGACTTTAGAGTTTCGAGATGTGACCTTATGTCCTTCACAATTCGTTTTCAATAGCGGTAAAAATTTTTTTTAAAAAGATTATAAGGTTGGAAATGGCGAAAATTTCTGTTTCGCTAACAAAAAATTTCTTTATTTTACTTTCACAACTAACCTAAGTTTCCACTTAAACCCCTTTAAATTCTCTTGGGCATTGAGAACAGTAAATGATTTACCTCGTAGACAGTTATAGTTTGTTTAGCTTTAGGAACAGATTGAGGTTTTGGGAAAGATACGGCATTGTACTTAGCCACATGTCATCAGCAAGGAATGCGTAAAATCTTCTTAATTTTCGTTTACAAGCAGCAGAGCATTTTACCAAATCTAGCAGAATTACTCTGCTGTAAGATACAGCTGATTTGTAGCTGACATGAATATAACTATTATGACTGTCCTTATCAAATTCCAGGTTTGCAATATTTACGAGAACAAATAACGTGTCGTATATATACGTCCTTACAGACATCATAAAAATATTATACGCCGTATACATACAGTCTTGTCGGTCAAGGTTAAAATTTACATGTAATATGGTGTGTTAATGCTAGGCGTACGTACAATTTTCGTTTACTAGAAATGGCTTATTAGTAATGCGAGTTATTGGCATACATGATGTATATATGTTTACCTTTTCTGGCATTCTTTCATGAGAAAAATATCTTTACTCTTAAACAACTGTATTAGCTTGTAGGGGTTCAGATTTATTTTAAATAACGGATTTAATTTAAGTAACCTTCCTATAAGCTTTATTTTCCATAATTGTCAATGCCAGAATATTTAAATTTGGTAGCGCGCGTGAAGTAATGCAAATTTTACTTTGAGGAGAAAAGGTTTTAAGTTCTAGAAGGGAAAGTCAGAGATGTGAGGGAACTCTGTACTTTTGTAGCGTGAGCTTCTGCTTAGCCTTTATCGCTGGTTAAACGTGGCGTAACAGTTATTACTTTGCTGCTACTAGATTTTCAACGCTCTGTTAGGAAACAGGATAATCTGAGTCCTGCAGCGTAGTTCTAATACTTGTTAATGTCTTCTTTTTTAGCTTGCTATTTGAGTTACAGCCTCAGTGAGGCGTAGTTTGTTAGCGTCAAGTCGACGCATTGTGAATTTTAAAAGAGTTAATAAAGGGTTCTTTTCACCCTTCTCCTGTGTAGTTCCTATAAGAATTTACTACACCTTCAGTTATACCTTAGAAAATAGACAAGTGGACCCTACAAGTTATTAATCGGAAAGTTACTTACTTTTGCATAATAGAATAATATTAATAATTTTAGGTAATATTATGATTACATCACAGCATGTTGCACTCATCTGAGCAAGGAACAAAAACTATTAGCGTTCATAATGAAAACCACATGACATATGGCTTGCAGAATTTGGCATGACATATGGCATGCAGAATTTGGCATGACAAACGGCATTTTGTTACATGACATACGGATTAAGGACGCAAAGGAATAATTTAAATTTATTCATTAATAATCAAAACCATTAATCAAAATGTATATAGAAAATAAAAACAATGGCGAAATTTGTCTAATCTTTTTCGATTTAGTCTTAACTGCTGAAACTTTAAGGAATGGTGTCCACGTATGCCTTATCTTTTTATCAACTGATTTCAGTTCCTACTTCTAATATGATAAATAAATTAACTGTAACTAATAAATTCCAATATGGAAATTCTTAGAACTCAAAATCAGGAGGGTTTCCCCGCGGAAAGGACTTAATATGTTGCTTATTCTGTATAAAAATATTTTAAATTCTCAATGATATCCAAAGTGTAAGATGTTTCTATTCATACAAAGCGATAATTAACAAATATCGATATTACAGACCTACGCTATAAACTGAGAGACTAATAGTAGCTGTTGAAGATTAAAAATCTTCACTGGCACTTGAAGGGAGCCAGATATTATGGCAACCCTATTAGCTTATTCAGAATGCCTTTAGACGGCAGCAAGAATGGCTGTCTATAAAATCAGGCATATAATATCGGCGCATATTATGTGAATATTCCAGAATATTTAATTTGAATAGCTGTATATAGTATTTGTAATATAAGTGTAAATAATAAAAATTTGAAAAGGCGATGAAGACTCCTCCTCGACCCCGAGATTATATTTACTTCAGTAGCCTAATTTAACTTTGGTAGAAACATTTTGATAGGCAGTGCAAGTGAATATACGATTTAATACCAATTAATTGAGCTCTTCATTTATTTTTATAAAATAAAAGAAGTGAAAGATTCTTCTTTCTTATAAAACAATATTCTTTCACAACATTTACAAATAATTTTCTTATATACATAGTGAAGACGGTACTTCTACAGATAAAACTAGAGTCAAAAGTACGTATGTGATCAATGGAAATTCCACATCGTTATATTGTTGGCTTTCTTCCTTGAAGAGATGGATATTTTATACATCATTAACAAGCAGTGCCTTGCATGGGGTCATTTGACCTTGATATCACATGGTAAACTCTGAGCATTTTCTTTACCAAAAGTCCAAATTCCTCCATATCCACTGCTGTATCATCCGGCATACCACTTATAGGTGTTGATACTATTTTATAAGCGTTGAAATCGGGCACATAAACATGAATTTCATCACCGTCCTAAAAGCATATAAAATTAATTTCAGTGAGAAAATTTTATATCTGTCTACCAAAATAAATAATCATTTATTTAGTTATTTATATCATCAGATAGTTTGCTCTGAAACTGATAACATACTGTTACAATTTTTATGAACGTTTATGAAAATATGAAGTAATATTTTTATGGAAATGCTTTAAATTGAAAATGAATTGCGGAGTTAAATAATTTTTTAATATTTTCTTTAGTTTATTTGTCATAAGAATGATTCATATCGAAGGAGATACAGATTTGCTCCCTTTAGATGATACATAAGAAATGTTGGTATTATGCTAGCCTGAACCTCATCTTTGAGGAAAATGACATTGTACCAGTTAGATTATCATATGAGAAACCTCTAATAGTGCCAGTTTGGAATCATAAGGCCGCTAAATTAAAAATGTATTCCAGCTGTACTGTTCTCTCCATTATTTATCTACATCAAAGAGGGCTAAATGGAATTCGTGGAGATAGCAGAAATTATTAATTACTTTGGTGTGTGCATATGCTCATATATTTTTCCTGACAATGGTCAGGATACTGTATATTCTGAAATGCAGTATCTCAAGTTAAGAGAAAAGACGGACATTTATTTATAAAAACTGGCGCCAACAGGAAACTATTTTGAATTGAACGTTTTCAGTAGAAGTTCATTAATGCTCAAAAATACATATCATCAAAGCACGTTTTCATTATAAAAGCAGTGGAATAATCGATAAGAAGCTGACTGACAAATGACATTGGAAATAGGTAAAAATATCAGCAATATTACTGAAATCTGACTTTGTTAAACAACAAAACGTTCCCTGTGATTTCCTTAACGTGGAATTCAGTTGAAGGCTCAAAAAGTTTGGATGATGTATTTTAAATGGTGTTTGGATTTATTTTTACGTGTGTAACGTATGCTTTTTACATACGTTTACGCGTGTGTATAGTCATTATACTTCGTCGATGGCAAAGGGAAGCCATCGACTTCCCTTTGCAAAGAGCGCTTCATAAGCAAAGAAAGGATGACATTCTAAAGGAGGATGAATTTCGACCTATATGAAGGACGATTTTTGCACCGTAGTACTTTCTAAACGTAGGGGATATGATGCCATGATAGTGATCCAAGAATGATAGAATAGAACTAAATAGAACCAGCCAAATCAAAATTTTGGTAATGGACTTCGAAATGTGACAACTCCGTGGAGTGAGAGATACATCATTCGCATCGCAGTGACGAACAGTACAGCTTTCTTGAGTGTAAAGGGGACAATGACAAGACACTATCCGACAGGTATGATGGTGTCCGTTCCGCAGCTTCCTCGTATTAACCGCATCCACTGCTTACTTCTGTGTCTTTGGAGATGATTCTCTCCACTGTAAATATAATCACTATCTCAGGCTACTATGTGCGTATGGACACATTCAATGGCGTGAAAGCAAACGTGATATTTTCTTAAGAGTTCCGCTTCAACCTAAACTACAGCTACCACCGCATATACATTAGACGGCAGTATTATGCGTGCCATCTTCCAGCATGTATTTTAGAGGGTTATATTGTACGAAAGATAGACGTGATCTTGCAAGGTGCTACTGGTTCATAGCCGATTCCAGCTCCATTTAATTGCAGGCATTCTCAACAGCGACTACGTTATTAAGGAAGTTGTAAAATCTGCTGTCATATACTTTCCTTCATATACTTTCCTAGAGCGCTCCTAGCGATACACTATTTTAATAAATAGGCGCTTCATCACTTCTTGCTAGGAATTTTTTAAGTATTTTTCACAGCACAACAGATACCTGTTTTTTTGGTCTTATCAGAGCAGAGTATCAATTGAACCTGTAAGGGAAACTGATTCGTAACCCACTGCTATTTTCAAGAGACAGCACCAAATAATTATGATCTAAGATCCAAGCAACAGGTAGTGTCACAGAAATCTATCCAAAGCCTAGTGTATAGTACTACAGAAATATATCCAAAGCCTTTTCGTTTCAACAGCACAATGTACAGAATTTCTTATTTCGTTGGTTACAATTTCAAAAAGTACTGATTTTACCTATAGATATAGTTGCCCTGATCTGAAACTTTAATCATTTATTTATGTCGTCATTAACAATAAACAATAAAAAATAATGATACCAGTTCTTTATAATTATTCATTCTCAATGCTGCACTTTTCAAGAACATGAGAGTATATATATATATATATATATATATATATATATGTGTGTGTAGTACATATCGTTAACTGCTTTAATTTTATTATTCCTTTCACTATATTTATATTGCACCACTTCACTGAGAAGCCCTAAGACCGCGAAAATGTTGTCGCAGCAACTATGAAAATTTCATATTTTAAGGAACTATGAAAATTTCAGTATATTTTACGGAAATAGGGTATGCAAATTTTAAAGCTGTTTTTCAATATCTTCGTTTGAAAACCGTAAAGAAATTTGTTTTTGGAAAATTTGTTATGGAAAAGGAAATCTTTCTTGTTTTGGAGGCGGGGGCTTTTTTCTGGATTAGGAAATGAAAGAAAAGCTTAATACATTGTCCGTAAAATTTTCATTGAATTGATGAGTTTACTAAAGCTTTAATACCGCTCTGTGAATAACTGGTTGGTCTTGTGAAATCATGGTACCAAACGTTAACATCAGCAACACATCTGTCATACAGTCCCAAGATCTACGGCTGTAAATATTTTTTAGTATATTGAGAAATTTTAGCATTCCAGAGTCGATTCTGCAGCAATTTCGAAATCAAGCCATTCTTTGCTAAGGATGGCTGTTAACATCAAACTATTATTATGATGAGCTGTTAGAGATGGTAAATAAGAGAAATACTTCAATGTTCAAATCGGTCTTGTCTCAATAATGATAATCATGCAGAAAAATTCTGTAGACATGAGGACTGAGTTGACGTTTTCACCATTGTTAAATGACACACTTCCTATTAACGTATTTGGATTGCTATGTGATTTAAAATGCTAGGATTGTCATCTCTTAATATGCATGATGGCTACACTAACGGTACACCGACATGCTGACGCCCATAGATTTTAGACGTAACCGTATACAATTAATACAATTATTACTAAAATACAGCACGGCAAAGCATAGCTAATATTAGCAAGCATTCCTTAGAAAGTGTTCATGTGGTTTTTGTTCAGTAGTACGCTCTGGCCATGTCTCTAGACAATCGAGGATCTATCAGATATAATTGTTTATCCAATGAGTATTCTCTAGTGCTCTTATAGTGAAGTTAATTTGAGAATTTTGATCAATGTAAAATGGTCTGATCGATCAGTACCATATATCTATATGGTGCCTAGACAAAAATTAAAGTACTTATTTAACCAGCAACACACCCACTACATCACCAGAAGTTTCATTAACCTATTGGTGGCATGGCTAATTACCAAACTGCATGTAGACCACAGACAAGTTTTATTGTTTAAAATTAAAACCAATTTTTTCTGAGGCTTAAATTATTTTTAGTAAACTTTCAAAGATGTTTTTCCTGAATGAATTTTTTAATGATACTGCATTTTTTCCTTTGGTGCAAAGTATGTTAAAGATTATATAGCCTGAGAAATAGATAAATGTAAATAAAAGCTTACCGAGTTCTCGCTTACGAAAACAGCGTTCACATCGATACCTCCCAATGCGTAACTGCCTGCATGGAGTTCTGTCAACATTTTACAGATAGCTGTTGCTATTTTCAAAAGGTGGCGAGGTCTAAGTCCCGGGACTGTTCTTAAATATTGCAGAAGAGAGATGTACCCGTGAGGGGGTTTGAAAGGACGAGAGTTGAGTTGATCTCTTAACATCATACGCTCAGATTTATCTGACTCTGAAAATAAAATGCAAAATGCTTCAATTATTTTACTAGTTGAGTTCTAATGTCATTTCAATATGTTCACACTAAAACTCGAAAAATTGAATGATTTATATTTTGTACACAAAGTGAATAATCGCTCTTATGTTTTAAAATTATAGTAAGTTACATTATTCTAAGGTCTGTTTGTCCATGATTTATAAATATATTCCTAGTCTCCAACTTTATAGAAATGAGTATTGTTCTTTCGAAGATAGAAGCAGGTTGTAGAGTCACTTGGTCTTTTTCGATGCCAAAAACTGAAGAAATCCGCAAAACCCCTATTGGAATTTGAATCCCTTACCTCCAGAATACGCGTCGAGTGCGCCTCCAGTTACATCACGAACGCATGCGGAAAGGAGGAAGAAAATCCATATATGCTCCACCTTTTAAAAGAAGACTGGGGATTAGACAACCTAATCGCCAAAACCTCGTGGTGACGAAATATCCTCTACAACCTTTTAGCTCCGGTGCCATTTATAAAATCATTCAGAATTTTTGTCGTTGTTAGCAAAATGAGGAAACCCACAGTGCGATCGCCGAGAGCACTCCCAGTTATAACACGAAGGAATACAGAGGAAGCAGTAAATACCTTATATAGATGGCTAAATATTATATAAAATATAAGGAAATTAATATTTTAATTTAATGTTATTCCTAAAATTTAAGCACTGTTACACATGCAGACAAAAACTA
>KK122204.1:720185-776836 GCA_000611955.2 Stegodyphus mimosarum
AATTCACATTCATGATTTCTTTTCTTAACTATTATTATTGAATTAATTAGCTAACTATTATTACTGAATATTCACAATTTAAAATATTTCATACTAAATAGAAAGTTTCAATAAAATGCATCAAAATTAGATTAACATAGTTTGTTAACATAATTTTCTATTAAAACATCAATGATTGCGAAGACTATTAAAATAATACAACACATTTCTTAGAATGTTGATAGCTGTGTAAAACATACACAATTTAATTTCGCTCGGGCATACATTTTAGAATACCACATATAGAGTGTGAAAATAATAGGCATATTAAATTGTAACTATTTTATTCAGCTTTTAAGCTGCTTTAGTTACTCCAGCAATTTTGGTTGATAGTGGAGATTATCAACTGATACTGGAGATCACCAATCCACTACCAGTTGATAGTGAAGAATATTTCATGCACTGTCTGCCAAGGGGACATGGATTTGTGAAGGATATATTAAGTCTTAGACTTTTAGGCATAGGGCAAACAGCAAAAACGTTCCCCTAGCTAGTCCCGAAACGGAAAAACTGAATCCGTGATTCAAGCATCAATGTTACGCATCTTCATACATTTGTCCATTAGCAACCTTGTAAGTTAAATGCATTGAGATTTTAAAATTCTTCACCTAGTAAAGAGACTGTTGGCTGAGAATCTGAATTTTATGTAAGAATTCTCGAAAGCTATAAAACGAAATTGAATATTATAAAAAATAGAAGTGTATACTCCGAAGTTAAATCTTTAGTAATAAATGAAATGCTAGCTTAATGGCCTTTTAGACTGAGATTTTTAAAGCGAGTTTCATATACTTGGTTTTAAGAATGGGAAATTAAACACTTTTGACGTATGAATCATGGCATGATTAACAGGTTCTGAGTAATGAAATATAAGGAACACCTTACGTAAATAAAATACAAATTAGTATTTCGGCAAGTAATGGAATCCTAGTCCAAATTGTAATTTAATAGATTGTCAATTGACCTTTGTTTATTGTATAATTCCTCACACAAAATCAGAATTTAAATTCCTTTCGTGTACTTACTTCGATTCGAACTCGTTAGCCTGGTAACGTATAAGCCCTTTGCATCCTTTGAATTTAAGCCAAACCTCGATAATAAACGCGTATGGAAATGAAGAGACGATATGGTATAAATCAACGGATTCGTGGCAGAATTCAAAGGCAGGACGAAAATGGCCGTCCATGAATATGCTTCTCCTGAATTGGAAGAAACTCTGTCAGTCAGTATGCCACATCAATAAATAATTCATAACTTGTAATCTATGTAATATATTTATAATATATATACGTGTAAAATTATTGTTTATAACAGAGTAATAAGTAATAAATATCATTCCTGATTTTTTGCTATAATTAATTTTTATTAACAAAGAAAGTTTAAATTGACAGGCCATGTATATACATATATATATATAGAGAGAGAGAGATAACAGAAAATATAATGAATGGATACTGGAAAAGAATGACATAGCATTTTTGTTATGGGCAAGATTAACGACTACTCAAAGGAATATAAAATCTGAGACTGAAATGTTGTTTTTTCGTTCTGAAAGCTCATTTACTGGTGGCTTTTGAATTGGAAGTCATGCTATTCTTCGTGGGAGAAGAAGGCACGTCTTTAACTTCGTTTATGAAAGAATATCATTCTGCACAATTGCTGATCACTTTGTGGGTTATGAACAGACCTCATTCAGCAATGATCGAGACGATAAACATCTTGCTCTCATCGCTGTTAGAGATCGTATTCCTTACTCCGGGTCAGGAAACTAGACTGTTGCACCAGCGACTCACATATGGACGCATATAAGACGTAACATTGTTTTTTCCTGAGAAATCCTCCTTTTACTTACAGCATCATGAAAGCCATATATGAACATGGAAGCACTCAGACCAACGAACATTGAACATTCTCCGTCATAATACCGACTTAGCACCTGAATTCATGCTGTGTTGGTGCTATAGGATATATATCCGGTTCATCTACGTTTCCCATATCTGGTACTTTGACCAGCTAAAGTTAAATTGTTGAGGTTATAATGCCTATGCCTGTATCATATTGTAGAGACATTAGTTTATTTTTTTTGAAGCAGGAGTCATCAAAAATAAGCAATTCCCTCGCCTGGACTTCAACCTCGACCTCTCGAATACACGCCGAATATGCTCATCCTTACACCACGAAATCATGCTAAGAAGGCGGGAGAAATAGCTTATAATATCTTCGAAACATCCGGTTGCTCCACCATGCAAGAAGTCTATGATAGACCTTACGATGCCATCGCTCTTCTAAATTTCTTCAATACACAATGTGTTCAACTCTTGTCTTACATTTCTTGTTCAACACGTGTACATCCGTTAGATCTCTCCCCAGTTGAAAATATCTGTTAATGGATGCAGAGAGATTAGGAAGATAACGAACCCCGAACTTGTTTGATAAAGGTATTTTGGCATAAGTGAGGTCGTACTCGTTACAATGCCTTTTCTACTCCATGTCCAGCGTACAACAGCTGTTAATACTGCTAGAAGCGAATGACCTGGGCTGTAATTTCTACATATTCTGTACTTTGAATCATCTAAAATTGTATTAATTCCATTCTCTCATTAAAATGTATTTCATAAAATAATGATGATATTGCTTTCAGCAGACATTAGCGACAGTACATGGAACATGAGCCCCAATAAAACTGTAATTACCTTTCACTTCTCAAGTCAGTTATGTGAATATTTTATTTTAATCTCTCTTAACTTAACTTTTGATCCCAAAAAGGCAATTTACCCATACAGTGTTCATCCGAATCGCATAAATATCTACTTAGACACTTTCGAGCACTTTTGAATGAATTATAAGTTTTTTCTTCAAATGCATACGTATTTAGTAGTATTTAGTTGATGGTCGTTCTAAAGACTATAGCGACAGTTCATTCATAACGGCTAGTATAAGAGGTCTCTCTATAACGAAGGTCTCTCTATAACGAAGGTCTCTCTAGTCAAGAACTCAAGATCATTGTAGATCTCTTCAGATCAGGAGCATTCTTCGTGTTACTCCGATGGCGAAAATCTCCAGACTGAATTAGACGCTCCTCCTTAATTTTACAGTAGCATTTTATATGTTTTGATTCGTTATATCTGGAACGATATCAGAGGGAAAATCAGATCATTGGTTCGTCACCCCTCCTGAAATCGAGAGGCTTTTACGACAGGCACGGTGCAGACTTCTGACACTAGTCGTGAAGTTATGCCTCTTGCACAGTCAGCTGAAACGAATTATTGCGTCTGTGATGTCAAAAACATGTCGTGTGACACATCGTAAAGACTCGGGAGCAGTGACTTGAAGGAACCGCACACACGATTTACTTATCTCTGTGAGGTCTGTCGCAAGCTTTAAATTTTACATTTTTCTTTTTCTAACAACTGTGTAGTGTTTTCATACAGTATCGACAACAGCAAAAAACTGTTGTTATAATACTTCCTAATTACATAATGTATTTTTATTTGCCTGGATTGTATTATTATAATAAGAAAGAAGAATTCTGAAACAAAATACATATTCATCGCTGAAACACAATATAAAATTATTGTGAATGGATCACATAGACATCGGTATATTAAGAAATGAAGTAGTTAAGATAATTGTTACCTGTTATATTGATTCCAGACATGGCCAGCATTCCCATAACAATAATAGGAAACCAGCACATTGAATTAGTCAAAACGATCAATGCCATTTGTCGTCCAATCTTGTTCTCTCTTGTCTGCCGAGACATAAGTCGACTCATGTTCTGATACGACTGCCTGATGGTAATGTACATGTAAAGATATGCCAAAACGATTATTATGAATGCTATTGAATTCAGGCAGAAAAATATAGCTACCGAATATTCCCAGCCTGCTGGTCTGTGATTCGTGATGTGTAAAGCCAGACAAACACCAGAGCGTGCATAGAATCTTCCCTGAAAATACGGTTCTACTACCAGAGGTATGGCTGCCATAACACCAGCTATAATCCATGATGAAGCGATAAGTCTGTACGTGAACTGAAGACTGAATCTTCTCTGGGAGAGCGGAAAACACAGACAAATTAGTCTATCTAGTGTGATGAAAGCAAGAGTAAGCACCGAAACTTCTGTGGACACAGTAGACAGGAAGCCGCAAATTTTGCAGAGGGTACTTCTCTTCCATTTGTCGGAGTTTTCAATGTAAATACTTCTATAATAAACATCCACACTAGCAATGATAATGAGGTATATTCCCATGAGAAAATCTGCGCAACCCAAACTGAGGATAAGAGTTGAACTTATTCTGCTTGAATCCTTGGTCTTCGAACGCCAGATGATGACGAAAAGGTTACCCAACAGGGCAATGATTCCCAGCACCCACAAGAAGGATCTTTGCACAGGACTGCTCATCAGGTCTTCACAGGATGAAATCTCATCTGGAGGAGGGAGGCAGTTCTGTAGTGATACTAGAGAAGATGCCATACAACAGAATGTGTATGAATCAGTGTACCTAAAACAAACCGTATTTAAATATAATTTTTTAACCACTTTTTCTAAAAATAAAGTCGAGAAAAGGTTTCAAAATTAATGCATTTTTAATTACACAAAAATGAAATGTGTTTAAAGAAGTTACCTAATTTTTATTTTAAACCTACATGTAACGAAAGTTATCAAGACGACGCGTTTTAAAAATGACCATTATTAAAAATAAACACTCTGTAAAAGCGCTGGCTAATGGAATTGAACATTATCGGTCAATTTCGGAAAGTCATGTTTCCTAAAGTGAGCACCAACCATAATATTTTGAAACAATAGTTGGTCGCCTTAAAAAGGTTGATGCTCAAAAACTGTATGTTCAAAACGTTTTTATTACATCGAAATTTAGTATTATGGAGTGAATTTATGAGCATGTATTTGATTAGGTGTACAGTTTACGCATAAAATGTTCTTGAAAATATTTCGCTCAAATACTTTGGACGCCTTTTTTTAATGTCTATCTTACTTAAGAACTCACAATCTGATTAAAGGTGTCTCGGAGCTTAGGAACAGAGAATTTTTAGAGGCCATCAATTCTCTCTTTTCGTGCTTGAGTGCTTTGAAAGAAAACAGGAATATGAAGATTGTAGCATGGTTTAGGGCCCAATTAAAAATGTGATTCAAGACTCTAGCCTTGTGGGCTTAAAAATGATCAGACTAATTATAAGAATTTACTGTTAAGCAGTATAACTAAGAAAACCTGATTATTAGTGTGGATGATGAACTGTAAAATAACAAATCTTTTGTTGTCAGGTATTTAATTTCTTTTCATGTCATTTTTAAAACCTCAAAACTTCCTACAAAACGGATGTAAAAAAATGAATTTTCAGAGAAATGTAAATGAGAGACTGCTTCATTAATAACAAAATTAACCGAAGAAACATTTTACAATTCAAAGGGAAAAACATAGAAATAATTGAATAAGAGGTATATAAAATATGTTTATATTGCAAAATATAATGATTCCTTAAACAGAACTGATTAGATTGGCGAATTTCAATTGATACTTACAAGTATTCTAAAGATTTCAACCCAGTGAAGATGTGAGATGTAAAATCTACAATATCGTTTCCTTTGATGTCTCTGAAATAAATTTTCAGTAGTTCAGAACATATAAACAAAGTTATTTTTATCTGGATGTAACGCTCATACATTTCATTTAACATCCAATTTTATTGATCACCATTTTATGCATTAAAATTAGGTAAAACAGCTAACTTATTTTGGCGTAAATTTTGAACAAAAACTATCGGTTTCGAAAGCAATCAGACACAGGTTCCTTTTTTTAAAAAGCAAAATAATTCTGCCGAAACCGATAGAGTTATTTGTTCAACATCTGCGCCCAAACAAGTTTGCGATTTTACCTAACTTTGAGTTTTACGTTGGTGTGTTTCTGTTGCAATTTGATTTTGTACACTTTTTAAATTAGCTTTATTTTACCTCTATCTTTTCATCCAACAGCACATAGAACAAATAAAAATAAATAACGTTTGTATCTGTACATATAATACCGGCAACATATGAAAAGTGGGCATTGTATAGAAGGACTAAGCAACATACAAAATGTCCAAACTTGGATGTCAAGGTATGAAACGATTAATATTTCACGTATTTCCTAGGTAAGTACAATGCCAACTATTAAACCGGCAAAGTATAAAATACTTCTGCTAATGACATTTTTACGTATTTCCTAGGCAAGTACAATGCCAACTATTAAACCGGCAAAGTATAAAATACTTCTGCTAATGACATTTTTAATGTCATGTGTCAAGGTTCGTAATTTTCGATGCTCGCCTCAAACAAAGAATTCTCCATTTGTAATTCAATCCTTGTTCGGAAATGATAAAATATATGCTATTTTGAATTTGTTTAGTAAAGACTAGCTAGATGAAATGACAGAGAAAGAATAATCGCATGTTAACCCGTAACGATGATTCTGCGATGGACCATCTAAAATGCTAGCCTGTTTTGCAAAAAACAGTATTTTCTAATTTAAACTACTTCCCAGTAGTAGGTAAGCAAAGTGAAAAATTCCAAAGGGACTACTAGACTATTACCAAGAAGGAACTACAAGATTATCTGGCTGCTAGATCGCTATGATATAATGGAAAAGCAAGAGTAAACCGATTCATCCTGTTTTAGAAGGCCTTTGTGCTATCCACTTTCTACATTATAAGTAAGTGTTATCCAGTTCTACATTAAAAGCTTTGAGTTACGTAACATACTTCAAGGCACTCATTTGGTCATGGCCATGAAGAACGTGACAGAATGTTAAAAGAACTTTTACCGAAATTCAAGAAAAATGCTCTTCATGACATTGAAATCTGAACCCTGTCGAAACAAAAAAGCATTAAGAAAGGTATTATCGTGATGAATGCGGTTTTTTCTCAATTATTATACTACACGTTAATCAGTACAACTGAATAAAAATAAACCGTTACAATATCGCAGGACAAAATTAAAAGTAACGAAGGCTACAAATGTATAACAACATTCATAAAATAAAATGCGATCTAGACACTATGGAATTTTCAGACGTTACAGTAGGGGAAAAGAAATGCCACATTATACTTCACGCTTACTTATACAAGAGAATGCAGTACAATTGAATAAAAGACAACTGTTACAATACATTTACTATAATAAAAATAACTATCATATCACACAGTGTGTTATACTAAAATAAATGACTAGTTGGATATTTACTTGAGGATAGGTTTAAAATACCAAATAAACTGTTATAGTCGTCCTACTATAAAACAGAGTACATATAATATTCAATACACACCATATTACTTACCACGAAGTAATAAGCAATAAAAGCACAAAGATATTGCAGTGTAATAGTAATAATACAATACAATACACACGCCACATAATATTCAAATCAACGTGATAATAGTGCAACGTACTAATAATAATATATAATACATATGCCATATAATATTGTAATGTAACGCAATAAAAACAAAGTACAGTATGCTCATTAAGCTACATAGAATTTGCAACATTACTATTACTGTAATAATTCTCAGTAAAAACACACAAAATGGTATTTATATGATTATGCATGACATGTGTAGAAAATGCCTTATAGTAAAAGCGCGAAATTTGAGTCAAAGATCACGTACAAAACTACAAAATACCAATGACTGAAATCATAAACAATTAATAACAATTGTTGAACTGACCACTACCGCCGACCAATGCTTGCATACGCCGAAAACATGACGGAATCTAGTGAAATATAGTTTTGGAGAAAATCGTAACATATATTTGAGAATAGCTTATAATGCTGATGATTTGCTTTTCAAAATTCAAGTGCGGTAATTAGCATGTTAGCTGGTTGTAACGAAAGATTTTCATCTTTTTCGACCTGTGTTGTTGAAGCAAATCCACCTTACATCCCAAGTGAAGATCCGGTCCAGAATTTTGTCCTTGCATTGATGTTCGAGCAGATTATAGCAGACCCGAACACGGTCTGTCCTTATCTGCTTGAATCAGCTCATAACTTAGCAACTGAAATTGTACGTCAAGTTATGTGATCCACTAACGTCTAACTCCTTAGCAAGCTCTTGAGTGGTTGCATACTAATCTTCTTCCACAATTTCTCAGAGACGGGGTTCATCAACAACAGTAGGCCGCCCAGAGCACTTTGCTTTGCTTTGCTTCTTGAATGTCATAGTACTTGTTTTTCAACTTTCGGTACCAAACCGCAGTGTCATATGATTACGGTGACCATATTTTTTCGGAGAAAATAAAGGACACTTGTAACGTGACATGAGGGGGGGGTTATGGTAATTTAAATTCGTGCTCAATAATTTTGTGTTAGGGGTGGGGGTTGTGCGTTCGTGTGACGTCACAAATGTTAATTTGGGGTCTTCCAAGGTGTGACAAATTGTGACATGGGGATTGTGGATGGGCAGGGTCAAAATTATCCCAAATATTGCGATCATTTATGGACGCCTCCTGATAAAAAAAAACTCCAAAAAACTTAGTAATTCAAAAGGTTTATTAAAACAATAGAAGCAGCCATTAATATGTTCAACGATTTTTAAATAATGTAATATGTAAATATAGGATATTAAATAATTTATTGCTCATACTTTCCAGATGTACGGATTTTTCGCAAAAGTGCCGGTTCACGCTTCAAAAAGTCGTGAAATTCTAGGCAATTCATTTCAAAGTTAAATTTTACAGCTATGCTGGCTTGTAATGTACTAACACTTAATTGGGTTTTGTCACTGGTCCACATATTATTTACTAATGAAAATATTCTTTCGACGGGAGCATTAGCTCCAGGTAGACATAAAGCAAACTCAATGAGTTTACAAGTATTGTTGAAGGCAATATGATTCGCTGTAAAGTGATTAAATATCTCCACCCACCTTAGGTGGCAGGATTTGCTGTTTTGCCTCCATTCGTCAATTTTTTCATTGGTAATGTAATTTTTTACGAGGGTAATTTCGTCAAATAATTCACCGTCGGATATTTCGACCGAACATTGTTCTGATATGAAAATGTAACTTGCCTCCACCTTCGACCACACAGGGACTTCTCGCAAAGTGATCCATTCAAAAACTTCTGCTTCATTGAAACACATGTCCCAATTGCTTAGATATTCAATGCATGTTTGATAAAACGTGCAAGCTTCAGAGATAAACTGTGTAGATTGCATATCTTGCACTTTTGATAACGTTTTCTTTATCACTATTGGAACAAACTTCTCATTTTTTCTTGAATTTAGCTTAGTTTTTAATTCCTTAACAAGTAACGATGTTTCACACATTGAAATATCTTGACCTTCAGCCTTCAAAATATATTGATGAAACATTGACGCTTGATTATGAACAAAAAATAACCATTCCTCTGATAATTCCCCATTGAAAAAAGTTTTAAGTATTGTTGGGCATTTATCCCGATTTAAAAAGTAAGCCTTTAAGGGTTCAAATAGTTGTAAAACTCTATCCAGTGCTGGCAGAAGAGTTAACCATCTTGTTTTACTGTAGCCAAGTAGCTTTTTGTATTGGACCTCTGCCTCATCACAAAATTGTTTCAATATTTCTACTCGTATTGTGTAAATATAGAAATGTGAGTAAATTTTTACCAATACCACTTCAATATCTATCGGAAGGCAATCGACCGCAGTGCTGATGCAATTATTGAATATGTGGGCTGCACAATTAACCCCAATCAATTTCTTTTTGCTCGATTGTTGCATTTTGTATAAAACATTGTTTTTTCCTCTTCTTTGAGAACCACCAAAATTAACATTTGTATTATCCGCGCACAAGGCTACCAATTTCTTGGTGGCCCCAAATTTCTCCAGCGATTCATTGATACAATTTGTCAAAATATCGGAATTTTCACCGGGAAGCTGTTTTATATTCAAAACTTTTACTCTAACTCCAAAATTGGGTAAAAAATATCTGACGAGAATTGTACATAATTTGGTGTTGCCATGATTCGAACAATCAGAATAAATGGTGATATAATTTGTTTCGCTTAGGTCACTTTTGATCGCTTCAAATGAATATGGGGCGAGGACATTGCAAATAATTGATTCCGTTTTTGTCCTTGCGCAAGAATATTTTTCTTCGAAACACTTCTTAATTAGTTTGGAGGAGCAGTCACTAGATCTAAATGAATAATTGTGTTGAACTGAATGATAACACCACGATGCTTCTTTTAGGGCTAACGCGTTTTGGGTGTCATTATCTCTTTTATTAACAAAACATTCATTTAAAGATTTGCTCGTCGAAGCCTGCCTATCCGCATCTTTGTGTTTTGAAGTTTGAAGATGCTGATTAATTGCTGATCTGCCGCTATTTGCAATGTTGAAAGTGGCTAAACATTTACTGCATCTGACATCGCTATCCGATTTTCCTTTTTTTATGAAAGGAAATTCTTCCTGCAATGCTTGGTTGAAAGTGCACTTTCTTTTAGGCGCCATGAATGGTAAAAGTCAAGATTTCTATAAAATTTAGTTAGATAATACCGAAATATCAAAACTGAAAATACAAAGCAAACTTACCTAGGAGCTAGGACCAGGGTAAGTCATAAATTGATTACCGTTGAGTAAACTAAAAGCTGTAAAATACAATATTTGGGTAACATTGAACGAAGGACGTGCCGCGCGCACAAACCGTAGAAGGAGAATGAACACAAAGATTAAAGAAACTAAGCAGCAAAGCTGTATGTAAGTAAAGCGTCGGCACTTCAATGGGAGAAATTGCGCTTCGTAACGACCGCAGCGCTCGTAGCGGTGGCGATGTGGAAACACAATCAGTAAAACTGCGCATGCTCCTTTTCTTTTCAGTCATTGGTTGTTTCGATTTGGTTGTTTGTTTGATTCTACCGAAATCGTGTTAGCTTCTAACGTGCTTTGGTTGTGTTATTTATAACTTATTAATTTTGTACTTTTTAATTACAAAAGGCTCTTTTCAGAACCAATTTTTATTTAAAATTTTCTCTAATGGCGTATCGATACTGTGGATTTAAGGATTGCAAGAGTAAGATTTCGTCGAAATCTGATGGAATACATTTCTACACGTTTCCTTGAGACGATGCGTACTTAAGGAAGTAATAAAGAACAGTTTTAGGATATGTATTGTTGAAATTAAAGGTAAAAAAATCTGATAATTAAAAGAATTATTCCCTATATTTTATAATAACGCAGGTACAAGTTTTAAATAATATTTTTAAAATCTTTTTTTTTATTCCCTTTCAGAAATATTCAGAGAAAGTTATGTACTATTTAATGTATTTCACTATTAAAATAAAAAGAGCGCTAATTTGAAATGAACCGAATTGAGCATTAATTACAAATTGACTTATATTTTTTTCATTTGAAAGATGCCTCAGAAGCTAAAAAAATCATGTCATATTTGAGAAAGTATTTTAGGTAGAAGCTCTGTAAGTGGAGAAGAAAGAATGCATAATTTTAATGTTAATAACAATAAACTTTGCTTAAAAATGTATTCTTTTCGTATACTTAGGACTCTGAAATACTGTACAAATAGAAAATATATACATTTATATATACAATTACGACGCAACTGCAAAATATTTACATCCAATCGTGTCAAAACTCATTGTGGCCTCGCCATCTTACTTCCAACCTCCATGACGTCACTGCATGGGAGAGGAGGAGGGGAAGAGATTTAGTTTACATCGCCACCACTGCAGTGGATTGTCGCTGCAATTTGGCGTCATGTTATAGTATGGGAGTGCCGACGCTTTACTTATATACAGCTTTGCTAAGCAGTCCCTAGTTATGTGGTGGTGGTACTAACGCGAGAAGCAAGCATTGCTCCGGCCCGACTGCGTATTTGTCAGCGTACGGCTCGGCTGGCATTTAGAAAAAAACGTTGCGGGTGCTCCGATCTAGAGTTGCAGAAAACCAATTTGAGAAATTTGATTTTGAGACGATTTCTCAAAATAAAGGACAATATGCTTATTTCAGGAAATAAATAAAGTTAGAGGACAGAGCCTTCAAATAAAGGACTGTCCTCTGAAATAAAGGACGTCTGGTCACCGTACATATGATACAACATTAGTACATAAAGCTATACATATGATTTGGTGACATTTTGTAGCTGACGTTTTGCAACAGAATTCGAATTAAATGATGGTTCTAATCTGTTAGCTTGATAGTTCCATTTCAAAACCTTGTACTTAATGATAACAATATTTTTTACAGAATTCACAATACAGTGTTCTAAAGCGAGTCGCTTTCTTTCAAACGCCAAAAATCGTTTGGCAAAATATCATTAAACACACCAACGCAAACTGTTTGTGCAGACGATATGTGCGAGAAACTTCCGTTAAAACCCAACATTGTATATGTATCTATAATCTTTGACATATGATGGGGGATCAGGAAAGGGAGAGGAACTGCATTTTGAAGAAATAAGATTTTTAATTAATTTAATAAATAAGAATCGATGTTTGATCTATATTTAATAGCTTTGATGTTCTGTGAAAGATATTATTACAAATATTTAGCAGCACATTTTAATTTATTCTGTAATAAACATTAACTTACGTACAAGACTGTTACAGAATGAAGTCCTACAAAAGCACCAGTTTCAACTTTTTCTATGTTATTATTCTGTAGGTTTCTAGAATAGAAATTTGAAGTTATTTGTTACATGCATATGCAATGCACAAGACTAACCATGAAAATGATATTGAAACACTTAATAAAAGCTAGCTAATAATTAAAAAGGGCGGATTATCACAAAGAACTTTTGAAGCTAAAATACAGAAAAAGGAAAATGAGAATATGAAATAGGTTTCATTAAAAAAATACACTAGAAAGTAAGGTAAAAGGATCTCTAATGGGTGTTATATATTTCAATATAATTAGAATATATAAATAAGAAATTATTTTTAAGGTTAGCTGTAATAAAATAATCATCATAGCTGAATTTAAAAGCTAAGTTTTATTTACCTTGTCGGAAATCTTAACTACACTGAGTACATTAAAACTGAGATGAAAGATAATGCAAATTTTTACGCAAAATTATGGCTTATTCATTAGGGACATCTTACTTAAAAATATTTTAGATAGTGCTACCCTACCCAAAGTTTACAAACCTGATTATTCGGTTCCGTCTCATTGTTTCTAATTTAAGCACTTCCTCTTACGTTCTAGCTAAATATTTCGGTGCTAATTTTTATTTTGCTTTTAACATCTAATAACATATATAGATTTAACATCTAATAATATGTATAGAAAAAAATCTGAAAGCTTTCAGATTTTATATGACACACAAAAGAGCGTTTTTTTAACGTTTTGTGTGTTACCTGTATTTATTAAGCATCATGTTCTTCGCCCTTAATTCAACTCAACAACAATATCACAAAATATATAAATACATTATATCTTTAAAATTTCCGATATAAAGTCTGGCGCTGGAGACAAAAATGTTTTTTCCGTACAGTGTTGCCATTGCTCACTTTGAAATTGTTGAGTTTGTCAGGACTTCTGATCCTTATAGTTACCTTTGCAAACGTAACTGGAGTCCTGAGTAGGAACAGGGGGCTTACTCAAAGCTATGTTCGTGCGTATGTAGAAAATACAACAAAGATAAGAAGGTTTAAATTTACCCTTTATTTCACACACCCTACAGCCATTCCCGCACTTCGGGATACAGAGACCAACACGTTATAGTCTAAAATGTAAAAAATAATAATTAACTAAATAAGAATTAAACTTAGATGCTTTACAGAGAGTAGTAACGCGAAGATTGGCCTTTTAACACTACATATGTAGGGAACGGAATGCAAGAACTACAATGCGTCTTCAAATATCAGCGAGAACCAAGTTCTGGCCTTAAATGCAGACATGAGAAGCATGCGCGTGTTAAAGCAGTGAGAAGTCGCTCTCTCTTTCTTCTGCTGGCTAAAAGCCATATTTTAAATACTTCTACAGTTTGCAACTTCATTTCGTAAACAATTCTCTTTCGCTCTTCGCAATTCTCCTTTGGCCGGAAATGGATAAAAAAAAGAGAGGATAGCAAAGTTTTAAGATAACGTAAACGTTAGGAAAACTTAAAATCCTTACAAGTTTGTTAATACAAAATTCGTTGACGTTTTACAAAATATGAAATAGATAATAAAATAAATTCGAAATTCAAAATTCGGGGGTCCAGGTGCCATGTTCGGTTGGAGGATTAAGTTATTCAAAATTTTATGTCTCTAGGTACCGTCGTTTTTTCACAATGTGAGAAACATACATACATTCGCGCAGATTCCTCATTATTTTAATTTCTTTAAATATAATACAAGGTGATAATATTTGGTGGCAACAATTTAAAATGTGATTGGCCGTTTACAGGGAAACGCCAAAAAATGCCGTTTTCAGAATAATAGAGCTACTGGGTTACCGCCTCTTTAGGCTAATGATTTTTCCGTTAAAATAGGTTAATCACACTTTGTAAATAAATTTAAAAGCATTTCTTCTGGTTATTTTCTCACGGTTCTGTTTGACAACAAATAAAAATATATATGTTAAAGAATACTCACAAAGTTCTTAGGCTGGACATTCCATTAAAGGTACTCCTTCTCAAAATTCTAAGAGATATTCCGGTCAGATTCCTGTTAAAATAAAATACTTTATTACGTCGGATCGACTATATTTTTGCTGTAATATTCAAATGAATGAAAATCGAAATATTTTGCAGTTTCAGGTAGTGCTAATCACATGTTATTATATCAGAAATTTCAGTTCTGTAAATTCTCCTGTAGGGATTACTTTAATTTTCTAATAGTTATTTTTAATTTTGAGACTCTTCCCTTTAAATTATTGTTTCCACTTAGAATTCCCTGCTGAAATGAGATTTCAGTATCGCGTTTTATGTAAATGAGGTGGAACCAGTATTTAATGGTAAGTTCAATAGCTTCTGTAGAAGAGCTCAGAAGTTCTAACAACGTGTTTTGTCTTCGGGCCGCGTTGTTGCTTTAAGACTATCTTACTAAGTTCGGCCGTAGTCTTACGTGCTGGTTAGTGTTCGCGGGGGAGGTTTAACTACGCGCCAACTCGGTTAGATACTTCTGTACAGCTTCGGCTTATCTAATTAGAACTAAGTTTCTGTTTTAAGATAAAGTCCAAGTGGAGGCTTTCATGCAAGCCCAAGAGGGACCAACTGTATTATTCTTTGAGTGGGATAGAAGGGTATTTTAACCCTTATTTGTACTTTGTTCCTATTATTGTAAGAAGAACAGCGAATAGTTACTACATTTTTCTCCAAGACTCTAGTTGCCAAGGATACATAATTTAACTAGAACTTTACAGCTCATTTCTCTTATTTTTAAAATACATATTCGCTATAATTATTTCCTTCTGATATGACCATCTTAAGAGAGCATGCGATCACTTACAACTCCCTGTCAGATAAATTTTCAATATCGCGTTTTATGTAAATAGGAAGTTCAATCACTTCCGTATTAGAGCTTAGAAGTTTTCAGTACAGCGTGTTCTGCCTTCGGGCTGTGTCGTTGCTTTAAGTCTATCCTACTATGTTCGGACGTAGTCTTACGTGCTGGTTAGTATTCGTCGGTACATTCTTCTTCAAGGTTCTAGTTGCCAAGGACACATAATTTAAATAGAAATTTATACTCCTTTTCTCTTAGTTTTAAAATATACATTCGCTATAATTATTTCCTTCTGATATGACCATCTTATAACAGTATGCGATGAATACTATTTTTTGTGTAACGATATGAGTTATTTATTCTATTCATTTATGTCAATGCAGAATTTTTATGTAAACAAACTAACGTGGCTAACCAATAAAGAAATTCCAATTTACGAGCATTCTGGCTACTTCAGTCTGCACACAGCGATGTAATACAAGGTGTTTCGCTGCTAATCTCCTTGCCAGAAAACATTAGATCCAAGCACCAGTAGATTTGCCCCAAAACGTGATTCTGTATCAAACAGAAGACTGACAAAATTTCAGAACTGGTTGCTACAATTCAAAATGCAAGTACACTGCATAAAGGTCACCCCTGAAAGCCAGCTCCAAAGCCTGAATCAGTCACAGAAACCCTGGGGCAACGAAGACACTGGCAGGAGGAACACATTTTCTACCGAAGACCTAAGAGGTTATCACATCTAGCGGCGGTCCCTGCTAGACGGAACTTTTCTGAGAGAGGAAATTCTAGTAGCACTGGTTTAAACGAGAGAATTCCTAGAAAAAACGCAGGTCCGCTGGAAGCGAAGTCCGCCTATCTACGGAAACGATGTAATGGCTACGCGGGATTTTTTGAAAACTCAGTCGAAAATGTTTTGGCTGGAGCTCTGTCCCCGGCTAGAGATCAACCAATCAGACGAAAGTTCTTCTTCTGAAGGATCACGTGATCCCAGTCTGAGATATAATGAATTACTGTTTGGCGTTCAAGTCTTTGTAGTACGTGAAAATGGTAACCTAGCTACGTGGGTTTCTTGGAAATGTGCGGATTCTGAGAATTGTCCCTTTCGATGTCTAGTCCCGCGTAGCGGAAACTTATGTGGTAGGCGTTTTCGAGCTCTGGAGTGAAACGGTTTAAGTAACCAAATTTCTTATACTTTCTGACCATACAAGAACTATTAGTGGGATAGAAGCGCTCAGCGTAATATGGAACGGTAGAGCGATCCCGATAATTATGTATTTGAATGATCGGAATCACAATTTTTGTTTCAAAAGACTAGTTACTTAGCTACTACAAAAAACAATAAGGCACGTAACAAAGCGTATTTAATTGGCCATATCCAGGCATATTGTACCAATATAATTCTCTCGATTTCCAACAGACTGCAAATCTATCTGCTCATTCACTCTTAAAATTTGCATCATTCGCAGTATTGGTTTATTTGTCTTACCCCTCTACACTGTTTTAACTCAGCAGCTAATCCCTTAAGCGAAAGGTTCGACTCGTGGTTAAACCCAGAATAACAGCTTCTTCGGATCATAAAAATTTGAAATCAGAGCCGTTGATGGGGCTGTGTTAACAGTTTGTAAGGTACAGTTTAATTTTATAACGCTATTTTAATTTCTATATAAAGTGCTTTCCTGTCAATTCTTGTTTCCACTTACAACTCCGTACCAAAATCAGTTTTTAGAATCGCGCTGAATGCAAATGAGTTAGAAGTAGTATTTAAGAAAAGTTCAACTTACTTCGTGAGAGAGAGTTATGAATCTTGAGTAGCACGTGTTTGCCTTCGGGCTAAATCTTTCTCGAAGCTGTTACGCTCGGCCGTATATTACGTGCCTTTGATATTCGCCGGCTAGTTTAAATTAAGGGCCAACTACGTTAGATACTTGCGTTAGCTTCGGCTTAGTTAGTTATAGTTAGTTCTTATTTCTTGTTGAGTTCAAGCCGAGTGGGGCTTTGATGTAAGCCCGAGAAAGGGTCCAACTGTTATTCTTAGTTGAATGAAATAAAGGCTATTTTAACCCTTCTTGAGTCTACATCTCTAGTTATTTGAACTCCGCGATAAGTTGGTAACAATTCACTAGGTTCCTCGGCGTTTATTTTAGATAAAAAAAAGTTCGGTCTTTTTCTGAAATGCCATGCCAATTTTTTTCATATTTCGATTCTACGACTCAAATTATGCCTAAATATTAAATTTTGTAAAATTTGCTGCGAAATTTATGAAGAAATTCAAAAATTTATCTTAACGTATTTTTTCCAGTTTGCGCTAAGAATAATTCACTTGGCAAACTTCTTAATTTATAGCAACCTAATTTTCCTTTTCTTTTTTGCTTTGCAGACGAGTGGGAAAAAAGTCATCATTCATACTTTAAATAAAATAATTTTAACAAAGTGCATAAACCTTATTTAACGATATTATCGCTAAAAAAAAGACGCCAAATTTCAGAACGCATCAATATGTAATTTCATGTATATCTTAAAAAATTTGGAATAAAAAACTCTTAATTTTTTGCATTGTGTTCCTAGAAATACATGTACTTAAAGAGGATGTTAAAAATTTAATAGGTTATAACGCAAAAATATTTTTGAAAAATTTATAAAAATATTAAAAAATACAAATTTGAAAAATAAATCAGAAAAAAAAATTGCAAATTATACTTGGATTAAGGCTAAATTTCGAATTCTGGAAGAAGGAATCAAGTAAGTTTAATAAAAAAAGAGAGTTTAAAGAATATATATCAAATTCAATTAACATTGAGGAGTTAAAATTTTGAGAGCTAATTTTTTAAAATCCACTCGTGCGAGTTTTACAGAACTTGGTAGTTCGGCGTAATTTGAGTAGTAGAATCGAAATATGAAAAAAAAAAACTGGTATGACTTTTTAGAAAAAGTACGATTTTGAATCAAAATACCTATGTTAGGATAACTGGCTCTATATAAATCTAATATATATCCCTAATTCACGCTTTCGAGACATGAAAAACGCACGACGGAGAATTTCGTGAATCGGCCCTGTAGAACGAGAGATATAGAACTGTCCTTTTTTTTTTTTTGCAGTGTTCGTACTTAATTATAGTTATATTTAGCAGACAGCAATGCATAAGTAGCTGACAGAAAAGTGTTAGCTGTGACAAGACTTGGGAGGATAGGATCCGATATTGTAATAGATACACTGTTTTCAATAAATAAAGTTCTCTTAATAAAATATTATTCTCTAAAATTATTTTAACAAGAAAAATGCGGTTTTGTGGTCTTTCTCTGAATTAGAAGGTATGAAATGTTGTAGAAAGAATGTTTTAGGAATGAAGAAACTAATACAAATTTGAAGATTCTTTGAAAGAACACTCACGATGTGAAAAACTGGCGACTACAACAGCAGTCGCAGAACGTTTGGACATAGTTAGTGCATCAATAAATGCAGAAAAAACTGTCCTGAGGGATTAATAGAATTAGCTTATCACACTGGAAAGCACTGAAAATGTTCATTGCAAAATTCAGTGTCTTCATGAGCATACTGTCTTGACTCCAAACTAATTGCTCCTATCTACTGATGAAGCTGCGATATGTTAATCATAATTTTCTAAAAATTAAATTTAATACAATTATTCATTTTCCCTACTATTAATATTAGGAATATTTGTGTTGGTTTACAAAACCTTTACATTTACAAAACTTCCTGCCTTTTAGATTACTCTAAAAACACAAAATATTTTAAAAGCTATCTCGCATATTCTCCATTTTAAGAAAATAAGTCATAAAAAAAATTTGACTGTAACCTAAAATGTAATATTTGTGTAACTGTTAGAAACACAATTTGCTAAGTAATCGCTAGGAAATAAACTTTGGTATGCATAGAAGGATAAAGTTTTAAAAATAAAAGTAAATAAAGCATCTTACAGAGTAGGTAAGTTAGTCAGACCATTGAAAGCTTCCGCTTCAATTTCTGTGAGAGTAGGATTATTTTCAAGGACCCTATTAAAAATCATAACATACGTTTTATATTTATAAGAACACTTTAAATAATTATCTTATAGTTAATATATACATATGTGTATAAATTTGGCGTTGACATTCTATCTAACTTTTAATGAACTTATTCATTAAACTTAAAAGTTAAAACTTTATGAATTTTAAAATACTTACAATAATCGTACGTTCGTAAGTCCTTCAAAAGCTGACGCTTCGATAAATGTTATTCTGTTATTGCTGAGATCCCTAAAAATTAAAATATAGTCGCTATTCATTATAACTCATATTAATAATCAATTATTAATCACTCATATTAATATTATATCACTCATATTAATAATAAGTGTGTTAATAATTTTTCGTAAATGTTGCGGTTGACTTGCTTGTACTATTTTAGACCTCAGAAAGCAAGATTATATTACGCTAATTAGAAAAATTTTGCTTTATGACCTGGCATCATTATATTATTCGATCTCATTTTTCTAACTTATTAGCTGTTTCAGAACATAAAACATAAAAATTTTAAAAAAAATAAATAAATAAAAATACAATAAAAAAACCTGAAGGCTTTCAGATTTTAAATTACCCGGCGTTATTTAACGTTTTCCGTGTTACACTTATTATCATGCGTTAAACCATAAAATTCAATTCAACAGCAACGTTACAAAATACTTTTAAAAGAGCATATCTTTAGAATTTCCTATATACAGTCTCGCGAGCTGGAAATAACTATATTTTCCTGTACAGTGTTGCCATGACTTGTTTTGAAATCGTTGAGTTTGCTGATCAAAAATTCGTTAAAAGTTTTGCAAAATATGAAATAGGTAATAAAACAAATTCCAAATTTGGGCTTCTAGATGCCCATATTTGAGTGGAGGACTACCTTACTCAAAATTTGATGTCTCTAGGTATCATTAATTTTTCACAATGCGAGAAACATTCAGATTCTTCATTATTTAATTTCTTTAAATACACCTCAGAGCACTAAAGCTTGATAGTAACAATTTGAAAAGTGAAACGCCATTTTATGGTGGACGACGCAAAATGTCAAAACGAAATGAATAGTCCTTCTGGGCAAATTGCTCCTCTGGGCTAAAAAGGTAATAGTATCTTTTAAGGCCACTTTTTTTTCGTTGTTGCTTACTTTGATATTAAAATTCTGAAATTTTCGTTAACTGACAGTTTACATTGTTTCTTATTCTTTTTGTAGGAAAGGAGACATTATTAACCCCTTCCCATACCATTTACCTCGACGAAACTTGGGCCCAAGTGTTATGGGTCAATGCGTGGTAAACAAGCCAGACTGATGCTTGAAAACAGTCACAATACAAGCCGAAACGTAAATGTCTGTATTATGGTCAGTTTTGCGAGATACTGCTTGCGTGGAAGTAAACTTTCACTTTAAATCCTTCTGCCTTTCGTAGATATTAGAAATATATTATATTTTGTAATAAAAGTTTCAAAATTATATTTTATAAATAAAAACTTCAAGGAAGTAAACTTTGATATATTTATAAATAAATCTTCTTTGATGACGATCGTTGGCCCTTTATGTTGTTTTTTTTCGTTTTTGCTGTACTCTGAATAATAAACAAGTTTTCTCTCCTCATTCATGTCCTTTCTTTCTTGATTTTTGTGGCGTCACTACCGCGCCAGGAAAGCGTTCTGACCATGCATTGCAATGTGATTTCCCATCGTCTAGGTATACTCTCTCTCTCTCTCCTGAAAGTTTGCCACCGCTGTACTGATACACCCTGGATATAGACCTTTCCCTGGAGGTACGAGCTCCCTCTAGTGTGCATCAAGTAAATTAGCTTATGCATTTTCCCTATTTCTGCTCATTTTATTTAATTCTGATGAGGAGGTAAATGGTTTTGAACCATAGGCACTCCGTAATACAAAATCATTGGCATTTTCTAAAGAAAAAAAAAGCCCACAAATAACAAATTGGGGGGAACATGGGACTATAATCCTTTGGAAATAATACCAGCTGCCGAAAAACCCACACAAGATCGTTAGAATAGGTTATTTAAATGTGGCACAGTAAAAAAGCATTAGCGCCTATGCGGATGTGCGCGTTATTAGGCGATTTTCTAAGTTCTAAGGTCGTGTTCACGTTCAACAAGAGAAAAAACATGAAAGATACCTCTCGGGCTGGCCCATTGTCTGGGTTTTAAACTGTTGGAACTACCAGTATTCAGCTGTTTATAGCACTTGACCGCTCGTGGCAACAACTCTCGCAAGAAATTTACGGTTTCATTGGATTTGTGTCAAGCGGCACCAGCTTGCTGAAACTAACTCTTATTTTCATCAGCTTTAAGAAACGCAATAAACTATGTAATTATGTCTGGGTATATTGCACTAGCAAAAACCAAATACAATTCAAAAATGAAAAATTCTAAGCTTTTCTTGAAATGACATATTTGTTTAGAACATAAAGAGAACTCTGATGCAGATGTATTATGACCGTCAGACGAAAGATGGCGTATTGACGTACATCTTTATTGTTAGTACTCCTGCACTGCCATCCAGTAATAGAAGGTACAGTTATTACAACCGCAATTCAGTTTACAACAAGATGTTTACTTGATATGCGCAATTTTTCAACAGTTTACAAAGAGATGTTTGCTTGATAATTTTTAAATTTCGAAATTCTCAATTTGCTGCAGTAGAAATTATTTCGATACTAAAACTGAATTTGAATGATATACGAATATATAAATAACTGAAAAATGTATAAAACATATAAAAACTGATGGATGATATAGAAATAAATGGTAAAACACAGAATTATTAATAAAGTTCTTACAATTTAAACAGATTCCTCAGAGGCACAAATCGTTTTGCTGGTATAGAATTTAGATGATTATACTGTAGAATCCTGCAAATGAAAAAGACATTTTATCAATACTACATTAAAAAATATCTCATATAGAAACTTAACCGTCCAGATTTCGTTTGTGAAGTAAAATCCACCTTTATAAATTATTTTAAATGGTCAATAAATAGAAATAAATGGAATTAGTTTTTCCTTTACAGAAATGTTGTTTCGTAGATGAATATATTATTGTTATGATGAAAATATTACTGAAATAATGTTTCGTATCTTGGAAAAACTAGGAAAATTGTTATCATATCTCACCATCATATTATAAATGAAATAAAAATATTAATAAATGTTACATAAATTAATCAATCTGAAAAGTCTTTGTTTCAAGTAAAATGAATTTAAAGATTTCAAAGCATTTATGTTTCGCAGAGATGCACAATCTAACAGGGCGATTGAATAATAGATGGTTGGTAGAGCTATATAACGTAATCTAATAATCGAATTTTTTTTGAAAGGTTCTACGGTGAAAATGAATCTTAGTCTTACCGCTGTGACAAGGATCTATTTTCTTATATACAAGTTTTAAGATTTATGAAATGTTTAATATATCAAAAGGAAATATATAATTAAAATCTTCACATGGATGATTGGGTATTTAATTTTAGAACTAAGCTATTAAAAATTAACAGAAACTAAATAGTCTACAATAATTGAGAAAATAATAAGAATCTAAGCGAAACCAGTCTTATGCTTCTACATCGTAAGCTGAATGTTTAACCCACACACTGCCTGCTTACTGACTATTTGAAATAAACATGATATTTCTGATTACTTAATCTGTGGTTTCGCAATACAAGAAAAAAAATCTGCATATTGGAAGTAAGAACAAAGAAAAATTCACTATTTGCCCTCTTTCTAAAATGCTTATTCTAAAGATTTCATCCGTGATAAATGAAATTCACATTTAATCAATAATTGCAATTTTAATCAGCCTCTACTTTCAGTGATATCAAAATTTCTCTCCACTAGTTTTCTTACGCGGTTTACCCATGATGAACCTTTTAGGTTCAATCGCTCATTCAGAAAATGCAAAACCTCACTTTGCTGCCTTTCATCCCATGCACCAAGGAAATATTGACTTCATTTTAATGTAAAGTGGTCCTGAGATTTTCAGACGAAACACGTCATGTTTGCAAGCTCACAGAAGTTTAACTAGAATACTTTGTGGGAGTATAAATATGAGTGCCTTTTTTTGAGTAAATGAAAAACATCTGTTTACTTTAAATATGAAAGACATGATTATTCAAAGTTCAATAAAAGATGTTTATTTTCACAGGCTGAAAATTTGCAGCCCCCGCCCGTTTAAACTTGCAATTTCTCTTATGGTGCTTTTGATATTAGCGAGGTATAGTGAATCTTATAGGATAGTTTTTAAGCCAATGATGATTGCTTAGATTCTTAACAATCCTCAGATGACATTCAAGTTACATCTATAATCATTTTTGTCAGTGCCAGGTTTATTTTCACTATGTGTCTTATTTTATTCTGTTGGTTCGTTCACGGAGTTGCAATTTTCACAAATACGTATGTATGCGAAAATTTAACATAGCTATGCTGTCGGGGGAAAATTAAATTAAAAGAAATATTATATTAAGAGAAAATAGAATTTAGTGCCTTAACATTGATATTCATATCGATTAAATGCAAACTGCCATCTCCATCGTGATCTCAAAAAATCTGATGTATGCACCACATGACTTCCTTGAACGGAATATTAAATTACACGCACTTTTTCCTGCATTTCATTTAAACTTATTTCCTGGAATTTCATTAGAGATATATTTCTCATTCAAGGAATTCACTTCTCACTTCGCAGCAAGGTAAAATACATAAAAACTCAAAATATCTTCATTGAAAATTGAAAAATATAGAAAAACATAAAACACCAAATACAGTTAAAACAATTAAAAAAACAATTTTTACAATTAAAATGAGAGTTTCTGCGCAAAAATAAGCAATTCGGCCAGCAGGCAAACAGGCAGATTTTTCGGTGCACAAAACTAAGAGCACACACTTCAGGGCACAAACTTCTACTAAGTTTCAAATGTAAACAAATATGGCTGCTATGGTAAGAAAAATTAGGCTTAGCCTCGCTTAAACAACTTTTAAATTGTTCATAATTGTACAACTATCGTATGCAGATTAACTAAAGGCATAAAAACCTTAACCGGGAGATAAGAACAACAAAATTCAATCATATTTGAAAAATTCACAATTTACCGAGATATAAGAATAAAAAAACTGAGCTCATAGAGCAGAATAACAGAGTGGGTATATATATATATATATATTTATATACTTTTAGTGCGGCTGACCGCAACCAAAAAAAGAGCTGCACAACTACATATTTTGGGAGTCCTATATACGAAATTTCAACGTTCTCTGAGGCTACTCGTTTTTGAGTTATGCGAGATATATGCATACGGAAAGTACGTACGTACAGACGCTACGAAAACATCTCTTCTGTATTTGAATCCATTTTAAATCAGTGTTATAATTCGTTTGGGGAAAAAGAGTACTTTATTGTGTCTTTACGTATAGATGTCACAGGGAAACACCGTTAAATTTCATTCGATAGCGTTCAAAATAGATTATTTGCGTTGAAATATGGTACCCGGAATATTTTGCGATTACAACACTTTCTTTACTTCGTACAAGGAAGCGAGAAATGAAACTTCAGAGCTACTTGTGTAATAAACATGTACGATGAATGTGCAGAAAAATAAAAATGTCTTACAGTTCTCCAAGAGTCCAGTAATTGGAAAAGTCCGTTTTATGTAAATCAAGACGATTGAAACTGAAGTCTCTGAAAGATAAAATAGGCAATAAATTTCATTTTAAAATGAATCACCAGTAAATTTCATTTAAAGGCATCAAATTCCAAGTTTAATTAAAATGTTTTTAAATTTTTTAAAAATTAATGGAAAATCTCATTTGAAGCATTATGCATTGCAGTGTGATGATTTTGACAAAATTGAAGTCCATTTTTGATATAACGGGAGTACCCGGTTCAGGAATGTTAAGATGATTTATATAAAGCCAGGGGCTTATACCGGTATAACCGGCGCTCTCTGGTCCTGCTGGAAGGGTATGTATCCTTGGACCTAACTGTTATAGATTCATTTCTTTGCCCGAGTCCCAGCTCTAATAAACTTAAAATACTATGGGTGTTAAACATGAAACATAGATTTCCTCACAAATATAAAAATGCATGTGTTATGCTATTTTTAATTAAGAGGTTAAGAATTATTATATATTGCTGCTTATAAATCAATATAAGTTTGTCAGATGCGGTATTCGTCGAAAATATCACGGCGAAAACATCAAAGAGGAAAACATCACGGAGAAAACAACGCAAGGCGAAAACATCAAAGACGAAAACGTCACGGAGAAAAAACACAAAGCGAAAACATCGTCGAACTGAACCTCGTAAGAAAAAAAAAATAAGGACCAAACATCGCAGTTCTAAAACATCATGATATAAAGCAGACTTTCTTAAACTGTGAGTCGCGACTCCAGTAGGGATTGCGGGAATTGCAGCAGAGGTGGCCAAAAATTTAAATAATTTAATAAAAAACTGAAAACAATGAAAAGTGATTTCCGGTACTTAGCACGAGCACAGTTAAAATAACAAGAAAACGAAAACATGACGAATCATACTTGGAATTTGGTTTTACTTCCGGTAATTGAAAAGCTTTTATGCTTAGGTAATTGAAAAGCTTAGAATTGAAAAGCTTTTATGCTCAATTTGTAAAGAAGTTTTGGCTGCAAGAAGCATAAAAGCCGTCATAAAGCGAATATCAATACAAAGCATACTGCGCATTGCAAGAAATCCAAAGAATACTTTGAAGGACTTTTGAAAGCATCAAATCATCAAATATTAGGCTCTGAGAACTTTGTTACTGTGAACGAAAATTATTTCTTTGCGTCTTATGAAGCATTTTATCTAATTACAAAAAATAAAAAAGGCCTATTCATGTGGAGAAAATATAATACTACCGACTGCTTTTAAGATGTCCGAAATAGTTCATGGCAAAAAGGACGCGGATGAAATCCGTAAAATTTCATTAGCCAACAGTACTGTTTCAAATCCACATTCGGAAATTAATAAAGATTAACATCAGCAACTAATAACTAGGCTCAAAATGAGTCCTACGTTTTCAGTGCAGTTGGATGAATCAACTGACATTACCAATTTGTCTCAATTAATAGTGTACGTTAGGTATATTTTTAAAGGATGTATTCATGAGGAATTTTTGTTTTAACGCTTTTCGGATGGACATACAAGAGGAGAGGACATATTTGTAAAAGCTAAAGATTTTTTCATTGAAGAAAATTTGCAGTGGAAAAATTGTGTTGGCATTTGCACAGACGGTGCTAAAGCGATGGTCGGTGAAAAATTGGATTGATAGCCAAAATTAAGAAAGTGGCAACGGATATATAACATTTACTCACTGCATAATACATCCGAGATACCCTGGTGGCGAAAAAGGTCTCAGCGGAGTTATGTGTTGTGCTTCAAGATAGTTTTAAAGTGGTCAACTTTATTAAACGCCTTGCTCTGAAGAGTCGTTTGTTTTCAAATCTTTGTAGAAGCATAGGTTCTGAATACAAAGGCTTATCATTACATGCAGAGGTAAGGTGATTTTTAAGAAGCCACAGCCACCTTTCCACTACAATCTGTAACACCTTACGTACTGGTGTAATTTCAGCTGCTGCAGCCATCATTTACTGTTTTAATTGTTCAATACTGCCAGACTTCACTCGATACACTTTTAACTTGAAAACACCCCATACAAAAAATTATAGGGGTGTTAAGTCTAGTGATTGTGGAACCCAAAATCGTTAGAGCTACGACCAATCCACCTATCAGGAAAAGTTTTATTAAGATAATTAAGCACAATAATGACAAAATGGGGAGGTGCCCCATCCTGTTGGTTGACAACAGTGTCAGTAATGCCACCTAATACAACCTGTGACTCAAGATATTGTTGCAACATTTGGAGATAAATTTCTCCAGTGATGGTCCTTTCTGCAAACAGAAAGGTCTACAGAGCTTAGACTTAATTATTCTAATCCATACATTAACTTTAGGTGTGGCTCTCTCAGATTCGTATAACACATTTGGTTGTTCATCAGCCCTCATTCGGCAATTATGCTTGCCGTTTGAGATGGAATGTGCTTTCTTCTCTAAAGAGAACATTCTCCATTAAGTTCTCATTATTCACAGCTTCCAAGAAATCACAACAGATGACTTGCTGAGTTGCATAGTCCTCGGCTTCAAACTTATGCACAGTTTGAACGTGGTAGGCATTTCTTCTGTTTATGGGTTTTTATGGGGATTTGGCCTCTTGTATCCACACAGCTGTACGGGTTTCTTTCGATGGGTTTTACGGGGATTCGGACTACGGTTACCCGTACAGTGTACGGCTTTCTTTCTATGGGTTTTTACGAGGATTTGGCCTACGGGTACCCGTACAGTGTACGGGTTTCAGTTTGTGGGTTTTTACGGGGATTTGGCCTATGGGTACCCGCAAAACTGTACGGGTACACGTAGGCCAATTCCCAGTAAAAAATTTTTATGGGTTTCTACGGGGCATTTTTAGTAGGGTAGGTAAGTATACAAATCATCTTTTTCTTTGTGTGCCGCCAAATTTTGAAATCGTTAAAAGTGTGCCACGACAGAAAAAGGTTGAGAATCACTGTTCTAATGTATGACGTGGATACGACCAGTTCCTGAGAAAAAGCTCCACAGATGCCTTCCACTCCTTAGGCAGATATACAGATGCACATGAAAATATTAATGAAATTTTAAGAAAACGTATAAATAGAGACAGAAGAGGATTTAATTTTTATTAAAAGATTATCAGATTAACAAAGCGAAACAAAATAATTTGATAGTTAATTAAACAATTTTAATTTAAGTAACCTCGTGCAGTTACTTATATTCCCTTTTCTGATCAGCTTTAGATTGTATATTTCATGAAAAACTACCAATACAATTTTAATTAAATAATGACCTTTAATAGTTACTAAATAAATTTAAAATTCTATTAACTGTTAAAGGTGATATTAATTTTCTATTTATTTCCAGTCTTTGGTTTCTTTATTTAAGTTTCAGTTTAAGTTTCTTTATTTCTGACGATGATGTTTTAGAACGAGGATGTTTTCTCCTTGTTTTCTTTTCTCTCATGATATTTTGTATGACAATATTTTCGCCTTGCGTTTATTCAGTGACGTTTCCATCTGTGACATTACATGATCTTTTCGCCTCCATGTTTTCTCCTGTAACCGTCAAATACCTTATAAGGAATATTTTAATTTTATAACAGTTATTTTTAAGTTAATGCACTTTTCCTATCTCATCTAGCTTCAATTTATTACTCCCTACCAGAATGAGTTTTTAGAATGGCATTAAATGCAAATGAGAAAGAGAATAGTATTTATATCAAGTTCAACTGACTTCCACAGAAGAGAGTTAGGATTCCCGAATAGTGCGCGTCTGACTTTGGGCTACGTGTCTCTAAGCTGTTTACGCTCGGCCGTATTGAGTGCCTTTTGATAGTTCGCTGGATAATTTAAAATACGGGCTAACTAGTTTAGAATTGTGTTAGCTTCAGCTAAATATCATTAGTTAGTTCTTATTTCTTACATTTTGATTTAAGCCCAAGTGGAGGCTTTATTGTAAGCCCAAAGAAAGGGACCGAATGTTAATCTTATTTTGAGCTAATAAAGGGTAATTAATCCTTCTTGAGTTTACATTTTTGTTCTTAAGCGATTATTCGATTTGCAGTTCTCTAGGTACGTCGTCACTTAATTTGATAGAATAAAAGTGGTAATCCTACAACCTATTAGATCTGATTCAAGCATTATGCCAGTTTCAAAGGTTTCTCACCTTTAAAAATGTGTTCTTCTCAATCAACGGAGTTAAGAATGGCAATATTCTCAAAATATTATAAATGTTGATGGAAGTTTTGCTTACGGAAAGAAAATAGTTTAATAAATAAATATTTGTATGGTTATAAAGAAAAAATATAACTTGATAGTAAACGTTTTTGGAACAAACAGTTCTTGACTAATTATCTAATTAATTAAAAATTTTGTTCCAGTATAACGAAATTTATAAATTCAGTACCAAGGTAGTTCTAGTTCGAATGACACTTTGTTCTATCTAAGATTCCAACTCTGTGTTTATTATAGCCAGTATTCTAATATAGTTCGTTATTCTAATTTCATATTTGCAGAATTACATTAGAACTCCTGTATCCTGTATTACAGAAATACTGAAAAAATTCTATATTAGTAGTATTCAAAAAATTATATATGTACGTAAAATGAAATATGAATTTACTTTCATGTAATGAAACAATGAAATTATTAAAATAATATTGAATGATACAACTGTCTAGTAACTTACAGTTTCCGAACATCATGAGGTAGATTACTTGGTAGTACTGATGCATTCTGACGCATACATGAAATAAATAAGCCGACGCACATGCAGTTTTCGGGGCAAACCAGATCTTTAACATTAAACATGAGCAAATATTACTAAACAATTGGCAGGATAAATACAAAAAAATGGCACATCAAATACGAAAATAATCATAGTATTCATGCCTATGAATAGCAATTACAGGCTAAAGATACGTCATGCTAGAGAATACACCGGCAAAATACAAAGTCTGAAATTTTTACATCAGCAAAAAAGGGTTTGTTATGGTTTTCTGAGCTTGCAATCTATCAATCTGCTGTTGCACTCACTTCTGCTAACCTTTTTTTTGTCATTTTAGCTCTATTATTAAGCATCGTCTTCTTCTCACTTAACTCTTTCGCATCGGTAGAGACCAAAATCTGTTTCAATCAAACATCTAAAATGCCCGTATATATGCATTTTTGTTGGAATGGATTTCTTCCCCCATGCTAAGACCAATGCTACAGTGCTAGCAATAACCTACTTAAGTAAAGCGAAAACTTCTCTCTTGGAATCTTCAAACGCTTTTACCACTGTGTGCCGTTTTCCCTTAGGACAGGATTGCAACTTCGGACATCAATAGCTAAACATTGATGCTGAAAAAAGGAGAAGGAATGAGCATTCAAATAATAGAACTACTTTTAGTCGAATCAAAAGAATGATTGGCATGCCATTTAATAACACCCAAAAGGAATGAGCCATGCACTAACGTGATGGGAGAAAGCACCAGGTAGAAAATAATTCAGGCATTCGGGTGGCGACCTGCCGATCTCTGAATGGTAGGGCTTTTTGGGCGACTTTGACGCGAAAGAGTTAATGCCAGAAACAATTAAATAGCAAAATCACAAAAAACTTAAAAGCAGCATAGCAGTAAATGTTTAATAGTCGTTTAGTCGGTCGACTATTAAACATTTGCTTTGACATTTAATTAATGTCGTTTAGTATTATGTAAGTTAGTAAACTATGCAGCGTTGGCATACACTTTTCTATTTTTTCATCAGTCTTTTCTAAAGGAAGGAAGGATTTTTAGGAAGATGGATTATAAAAAGTTTTCTGTCTGTTTATTATTAACGATTTGTGTGTTAACTTTATTTATTAAATATTACTTTGCACGTATGCAACATAAAATTTAATTCAACAGAAAAATCACAAAATATTTTAAAACAGAATATTTTTAGAATTTCCGATAGACATTTCTCTTGTTGGAGCTCAGTTGTGTTGCCATTGCTCACTTTCAAATCATTGAATTTGTTAATCAAAAATTCATTAAAGTTTTACCAAATACTAAATAAATAACAAAAAATGTACAACCGTGTTCTGCGCAAATGCTGAATATTTTAATTAGATAAATCATGAATTAAATACATTTTATTACTTAAATCAATCGGATTCAAAAGTTAAAAACGAATAATCTTAAGAACTGCATCTGTTGCTTACAAATAGCTTGGTTTGTTAATCCATAGCAGATTGATTCAATTTGCAAGATAAGTGTCTTTCATCTTGCCGAATAGCAACAGACTCGAATGAAAAGTGAAACGAAGCATATAGTAATTTGACGCAAAATCCCATTTCGAAACTAATAACCTCTTCTGTACTACAAATACATTGTGCTTAATTAGATAGTTTGTGCGATCGCAATGAAGACTACTATGAGTTCATTCTTTCCCCTGCGAAAATGGTAGGATGAATTATTAGTAGTCGATAGTATCAAACTGCTACCATTGGTGCTGATGATAAATAAATAACTAAGATCAGTAACTGCATTTGTGTAGACTTTAGAAGGTTTCTAATAACGTATCATACAAAAATGTTGCATACGCACTCGTGCCAAAATGGTGAGAGAATAGTTAAATTGGTTATCTTTCTAGAAATTAAATATTCCCAAATATTTTTCTTCCTTACAGTTTGAAAATTTCTAATAATTTATATTTCAAGATTCCTAATGTCTTTCGGTAGCTCTTGAGAATCGAGAGGTTATAAATATGTAGCCGAAGAGAAAGTTTGAGCCGTTCTTACGTCATACAGGCAATATTTTTGCGAAGCCTTATTTCCCCGTGTGTGGCACGAGCACCTTATTTCTAAAGTTTAGTTTTTGACTACTCGACATTATTAGTCCAAAGGGCGTTAACCCAGAAAGGTGTTAGCCAGAAGGGGTATTAATTTCGTTTTGGCATTTTTCGTTGGTTCACTGTAAATGTCGGTTCACTTTTGAAATTGTTGCCACCAAATATTAGAGCCCTGTATTATATTTAAAGAAATCAAATAATGAAGAATCTGCATAAATGTATGTATGTTTCTCACATTGTGATAAAACAGCGGTACCTAGAGCCATCAAATTTTGAATAACGTTTCCATCCGAATAAGGGCATCTGGAAGTCCAATTAACAAACTCAACGATTTCAAAGCGAGCAATGGCAACACTGCACGGAAAAAAAATAGTAATTATCTCCAACGCGCGAAACTCCGTAAAGATATGCTCATTTTAAAATTATTTTGCGATATTGCTGTTGAACTGAATTTTATGGTTTAAGAGCGAAGAACGTGATATTGAATAAATAAAGGTAACACACAAAGCGTTGAAAAAACGCCTCTCTGAGCGTAATGTAAAATCTGAAGGCTTTTAGATTTTTTTATTTTAATTAACTTTCCTGTTTCTAGATGGCGTCACCTGACCGTATGAAAAAGTTTGTAGAAACTTTCCCCTTATTGAAGTCGTATATTTTGCTTAGTGAAGTTTTATTACAAATTAATAAATTTTGATAATCTTATTGTTAAAACAATATGAAATAGCTTTTAAATTATACTATTTTAATTTTCGTTCATTCCTTATTTTAAAATATAATAAAAAATATCCTTTCTGCCCGTTCGTTCTTTTAAAATAGACCATACCCTGAAGAAATATTAAGTTATACTTAAAATTTTCAGATATGTAATATATACGAAATGTAAAGCTGTGTAAAATATTTATTACTACCTGCACGTGTTAAAAAGTCAACATTACAGTAGTATTTATTGTACTACTCACACTGCCCTGAGTGCAAAAAGTGAAGATTGCTCAAATTTTTGCTGTTATGTAACACATTATTTATAATTTTACCACATGAATTTTGTCAGATTTTGAAGTACTCTCAGGAAAAATTATTTTCTCTAAACTTCCTCATATTGTTAGAGTTTTTAAAGAGTTTTAGTAAAATGAAGCAACACGACATTTCTACTTTTTTATATAACAGATAATTCCTAAATAAAATCTACTTTTCTCAGATAACAGATAATTCCTAAATAAAATATTTCTTACAGAAGTAAAACATTTTACCTGCTGTAAAATGTTTAATCCGCCTTGTGCCTGTAATGGAATTCTGCATGCATTTAAACATTGCAATATATTAGCAACATTAGCTTCATCTTCTAGTTACGAAATTTCTAAATTCAGATTAATTAATCATTATCTTAAGATTCTTGAAAACCATTTAATCACAATCAAAACATGTTCCCTTCTTTTTGGTATTCTAACAGTATTTGCAGTTGTTGTTCTTAACTACGTGATATAGTTTGCTACATACTATTTCAAGCAGCAAATGCTTTCAGAACAAAGATTTAAAATTTTCTTGTAAAAGCCTGATGTTCCTCTTGGCAAGACTGAATACAATTGTTATCGTAACGATAAAGAGCTTAGTGACATTTGGTAATATGCGGATTTCTTATATCGACATAATTGTGCAGACATTCGGATCACGTGAACTGATACTTCCAAAGAGAGTGTTTATGTACCCAATGCACGTATAACTTCTAGCTAGTTTTGATTGGAGCATTTTCCACGAAGTAACCTGTCCACTTAGGTCTTATATGCTTTGCCACAATCAATTGAACAACATAAAAAAAGATGGGAATTTGAATTCACTGACAGATAAGAAAGAATATGAATAATCTACTTATTGGTACTACAGTTAGAAGTCCAGAAATCCGCAATGCTTGATACCAGAGGTTGTGCAGATTTTAGGATTTTGCGGATTTCAGGACAGAAAAGCCAAATCATAATATTCAGACTAAATGTACAAAATAAATAAGGCATATTAGATACATTTACTTAAATTATTATGTACAATAATATACATTATTACATTATTTTATTATATGCATTAAATTATTATATATATATATATATTATTCATTTATATTAGTGACTACAGGAATATTTTACAGCATTAAGGACATATACAAAAGAGACGTGTAAAAATAAGGGATACTAATAAAGCATTAAATATTTCATTTTTTTTATTTGTTTCAAACATTTTTCTGATAGAGGTTTGTTTTAAAACATTAGATGCTCCAGAGTAAGATTTTTTTTTGTAAATTCTACAGGGTCACAATCTCTTGCTCTGTGACACAGCTCTGTTGTTCAAAATATTTTAGGCATTTTTCACCATGTTCCAAACTCTCATTAAAAGATATTTTCTCACTCCTTTCACATTCATTATCTGTGTCGGTGTTGAAATCGTTTTCTTGCTGTGGCGAGTTCAAAACAGGGCCAATGATTTCATCATCCGTTATCTGATATGCCAGTGTTGGCTCATCTGAACACATCATCCATAATAAAAACCTCTTGTTGAGTAAGATTTTTTTTCTGCCACTAACACAGAATCATTATTATTCGGTAATTATGACGTCATTATTGGATAAATATTTTTTCTTCGGCATTTCATTCTCCATTCTGCGGTTTCTGGAACCTATAAATTCATTGTTTATATTTTGAGAGGCAATGCGGATTTCAGCAGTTGGCGGATTTCAGGCCGGCGGATTTTCGGTACTTGACTGTATTACGTTAGAACGGCGTTCAGTTAAAAATAAAGAAAAAATAAGTCGAAAACAATGCTACAACAATATGCGAAATATCGTGACTCGAGATTTCCAGTTTTCGTTTGAAATATTATCACACGTTATTTTTTATTGGCCGTATTTCACCATTTGTTTTTAGTACGATGGACTACACAATTTGGAAATTACCTAATGACGAAGAGGCTGTCACAAAATTTCCTTCAGGACAAAAGAATAATTCATAGCAATAGACTTTGGTCTCCAAATCTTCGGATTAAGTTAACTTTTGACTCAAAGATCTTATATGGCGCTGTTAAGTAAGTTCTTGCTGTGAAAAGAAAAAGCATTGAAAACCAAAACATGGTTTGAACACTTGCGTCTTTCTTTCCTCAGCGCCGTTCGTTCTATATCTCTGTGGTGTCAGAAATTGACATCGACTGTTTGACAGATAAGTTATGCGCAGATGAGCTGAATTCTGTGACAGATAACTTGTACAAAATACATTATTTGATATATAAACAAAAAGTTTCGTTTAACTTGCAGAAATTAAGAGTATGTTAAACAATATTTAGATACTTTCGAAATCCTTACGCACTTAGATTAGAATCTTCCTTATCAACCTAATTTAAGAACACTGTGCAGCAAGAGACAAGAATTATGACATTTGAAATACATTATTCATGCACAGTACTGAAAAGAATGTATCACTTTTTCCTAACCATAAGAGTTCTACATCTTTATTTTGGTTTCATATATTCCGTAGTGTCTTAAGATGAGGATGGAGGAGTGGAGGGCACTCTTTCACGAGAACACTTTTGAGGACTTTATTTCTCACGTGAAATATATTTTAAGGAGACTTTCGGGACCGGAAGAAGATTATTTCATTTAATTATGACAAAACATGCTTGCTTAGCATAAACAGGAAATGGGTGACAGATGAAGAATCACGAGATGTTGAACAAAGTGAACCGCAAAGTGAAATATCTTTTGCACCGAAAAGAATGTTCAAACAAACCATAGTGAGATTTTAAGAGGTTCATACTCTTGTTATACTTTCCTTACTCCAACGAAATTATTGAAAGAAAAATATGAATATTAACTAAATTATAATCACGATGCCGGTCAAAAGGAAGAACGTTTCATTAAAAGAGAAATATTTCAGAGTTTTCTGTTAATATTACGGAAGCGAAACAAGAGACACGGAAAGATAGTACTACTATCTTCAGGATTATGCTAGAGAAGAAATTTGAAAATATTATTTACTAATAATAAATAAATTTAGAGGGAAGAAGGAACATTAAATGATATGAATAACATTAAAATAATTAAAAACTGAATTACAATAATCAACGATATTTTGGCGAATATAATTATATTAAATGATTAGCCTAGATGACTGATTACTACTTTTTTATTTTACTGTAAAATTCGAATAAGGCATTTAAAAAAAAGGAAAAATAAAAAAAAAAAATTCTGTAAAATCCTACTATACGCTACGGCCTAGGTCCGATTTTGAAAATTGCTGCCAAACACTAAAATGACCCGTTTACTGCTCGTCATAATGTCGCCAAATCCCGTGTGTACAGTACATGGAGATTAGAATAGTAGAATAATGGAGACTATTTTAAGCTCCATGGTATCGTATACTGTGATGAAACCGATTTTGTTTTATACAAGAATACGTGTTTTCTTTAGTTCAACATGCACTGCACATGCACATGAGAGTCTCTCGATTCTCCAGGTTACTGGAAACCAAAGCTGCTGGAAACTTTGCCTTTCTAAAAGACAATGTGATTGGAGCTGAGAAAATTGGCTCTTGCCAGCTGCCCGTATGACGCTACCGCGCGGAAAGAGATCGCTTCCAACGTCGGCGCAAAACCCGCGTTTTTTTTTGGGGGGGGGATAGCTGTGTGAAATTCCCCTTAATTTTTTGGTCAGTTTTCGAATTCCCTGACGTTTTCCGGTTCTCCCGGTTTTTCAGGTAGCGTGGCAACCCTGCAGTAATCTCTTTGAACTTTTGCAGTTTTCTAAAATATGCTCTCCAGATACAATTTGAAATATTTTAATGCTATTGTGTTATTTGCGTCACAATTGCTGTAGGTGCTATTCCTTGTGAGAAGAAATTTCCCAAATAAAAAGCGATTGAGAAACATCTAATAAATCCAAATAAGTACTGTGCATTTTGGAAATATACAGTACTTTCCGGAATATGAACTATGACATTGTGAAAGTCTTTTTCACTACTTCAGATATTTTGGGGCATATATTGAGAAAGATAATAAACTCAAGTACTGTGCCGGGTGATAAACGTTCTGCTGCGCCATTGTTGTAATGTAAAGTACTTTCTCACTCCTTTCCTCATGCCTTCACTGTGTAACTGGAAGCACACTCGAGCGTATTTGGAAGGGCCGGGGTTCGAATTCTAGCATCAAAACCACTGATGACTCTACAGCAGCTAATAAACACACTTTAACAATACATCTCAAATGCTACAGCCATTAAGAAATCTTACGTTATGGGAGATTAGATTGCTCATAAAATACATATTAAATTATTTTCAGTTATTTCAACTAACTAATTCATTTACATTAAATTATGTATAAATGTAGACATTTTAACCTAAATAATTTCAGCTATATAAAACCATTAGTTTATCTTGAAAAAGAATGCAATATGATTATTAAAAATTTAAATTTTTACTGCAATATATATTTTTATTCCAAGCATGGAATTTGTAATTCACATTTGAGTTTTCCCTGGAAGAACTGAGAATCTAGCTTAAACATGGGTAATTTGTTAAAAAAAATAAGAGTACGTATATAATTATATTCGGAAGTTTTCTCGAAATATCGTTTCGCTTTTAAATAGTATAATAGTCATTAGGTTTATCGAAATCAGGAAACTGAAGAAATCCGTAATGTCCTCGCTGGGATTTAAACACTAGACCTAGTCGAAAGTACAATCTAGTTACAGCACAAAGACACGCGGCAAGAAGGGAGAAGATACCTTATAACAATATAAAAATACATTACATTTCCGCAGATGTCAAGTTTGTAATTAGAAAGCTCGATTTCTTTTATGTGGCATAGTTGAATGAGTGCTATCGAATTCCAAGAGGGTAAACTTGCATAAAAAACTTTTCTAATTGAAAAAGTATGATTATAATTATATTCTATAAATACTTTTTCATCAGTGAGGAACTAAGAAATAACTCAGTGACACCTCAGCTAAAATATAGCACAGCAGGTACAAAAACAAGACAAAAAGAAAGCCAATTTAGCCAAGAAGAAATATGGTAAAGTTTTTCCTTCAAAACCAAATAAGGCATTGGTATCACCATAACGCCAGGTTTGAATCTAACAATATATTACACAGTAAATCCTTATCGCTATAAAATATACAGCATCACCAAAAAAACTGTAATAGTAATTCAATAGAAATGCATAATATATTAACAAGCTATACATTGTAAGACTCCACATTTTGTAAAACACTCTTTGTGTAGCAAAATAAGTTTAAGACCAAATACGCCTCAGCATTATATTTATATAATAAAAATAATATCTTCTGTTGTCTTAGTAATGTACGCCATTATACTTTGCAACCAGTATGATATTTTTCAGATGTAACTAAAATTGTATTCCTTAATAATCACATTACAGGCAAGACAATTTTATTATAATATTTGTAGCAGTTTTCAAATTAATTTTCATTTCCAAGGGAGGGATTTTCTATTATGGATTCATGTTAAAAGTTTCAACTCTTGAGATTCGAAGCATCCGATTTCTAACCATTTTAAGGCTTTATGTTCTCATTATCAGCTTCCAATAATAAAAGTCTTTCTAAAAGCTGAAAATTCAAGGTAACAATGACTTTTTCCTGTTGAACAATTGAAGGTAACAGTGATATTGTTCTATTTCACGGTAAACAATGATATCATTACCGTGAAATTAATTGGAATATTGGGTTATATTTTTGTACATTTGTGGAATATTGGGTTATATTTTTGTGCATTTCGATCGTCACCTGTTATTGATGCAATAAATAAGATTGTATAACTTTAATCACATAATGAAGGAAGTTTATTATTGTTTTTTTTTCTTTTCTCATTCAGAATGCACTGTTCGTTTTATGTTCAACAGTTTATTTACATGTGCTGTTAGAAGTTTTTCCTACTTTCACATAAATTATGCTATTGTTACGGATTTTGTATTTAATTTGCTATTTTTAGTAGAATTATAATTAAAATTGTTTTACTTCCTTGTGTAACGCAGCGCGTGACGAGTTTTAAGAGAAAGTTACGCCGCAAAAGTAAAATTGCAGGAGGACGCGCATTTAATAAATAGATATCTCGTAATCGTACTGTTTTTCTTTCCGAAAAAATCGAGAAAATACCAGAATGTTCTCGTGCATAATTAAAAAGCTTATAAAAGCTGGAAAGAAACATCTACGTTCAGTTGTTTTAAGTGAACTGTTGTTGTTTACTTCGCTGTTGTAATTCGTGGTGAGATCGGATTAGCTTTCTGTAGGCTTTGAATTTTCTAATCAACATTTTAGTAGTTTAAAATATAACTACTGTGAGGTATTTTGATATTGTACGAATATCTCCGAGGAAATTTCAGCATTTTGTTTTATTTCTTGGGACAAGAATAAATTTTATTAACATTTTATCGTCTTGTGCATTCAATTTATTACGAACCCGTACGCACGCGACAATATGTTTTAATAACAAAGTATGATTTAAAAATGCAACAAAAATATTTTTTTTCAATAATGACCATCAATGCATGGTAAATGTCGACATTTGATCGTGTAAGGGAGAAATAAGGATATTTAAACAAATATTTTGGACATTCTCCAGATTTCGGTCTTTCGCAGGAACAATATCACCATTCTGTCTGTTTTATAACGCACTGTAGATATCTGCTTTGTAAGTGGATGCTGAAATCAAAATTCTGTTATCTTATTTAGTCTTATGATTTCCTTATTAAAATGAAGCACAACAGTTTTAAGGCTTTAATTATGTTGATTATATAACTTTACTGGGTGAATTTACGTCGTCTAGGTTCTAGACGAAATCATAGAAAAGTTTCCTGAAGCAAAGGTATTTGCTGTCACTAAACATGTAAGTCATCTGTTATACGCAATAATTCAAGATAGGATACATACCGCATAACAGCTCGTCATCACCGTGGGGACAGTTTCTGACTCCATCGCACAGTTTTTCTAAAGGTAAGCATGAACTCCTGTTGTAACATTTGTACTGCCCGGGGCAATTGTACGAATCTGAAAGGAAAGTGTACTGTGTTAAGATATTTACATAATTTAATAGGAAACATGAATTTTATGATTGGGATCTCGCGAGTTAGTTTTTATAAATCCTTGGAAAGCATTGGATGTATTATAAGGTATTTCTCCCGCCTTCTTCTCATGCCTTCGTGGTGTAGTGGTCTGCATGCTCGACGCGTAACCGAGAGGTCCGTGGTTCGATTCCCGGCGAAGGCGTTGCTCATTTTTTATGTCTCCTGCTTCAAAATAACGTAATGTCTCTACACTGGCGCCCGAACTAAAAAAGGTGGTGGATGATGATTCTCCATCACCGCGATTTGGCGATTGGGTCCCCAAAACCCCAGTCGCCTTTAAAAGGGGGAGTATATAAGGTATTTCTCCCGCGTTCTTCGCATGCCTTCGTGGTGTAGTGGTCTGCATGCTCGACGCGTAACCGAGAGGTCCGTGGTTCAATTCCCGGCGAAGGCGTTGCTCATTTCTTCAGCTTCCTGCTTCCAAAAATACTTAATAAATCTACACTGGCGCCCGAACTAAAAAGGTGGTGGATGATGATTCTCCACCACCAGGATTTGGCGATTGGGTCCCCCAAACCCCAGTCGCCCTTTAAAAGGGGGAGTATATAAGTTATTTCTCCCGCCTTCTTCTCATGCCTTCGTGGTGTAGTGATCTGCATGCTCGACGCGTAACCGAGAGGTCCGTGGTTCGATTCCCGGCGAAGGCGTTGCTCATTTTTCATGTCTCCTGCTTCAAAATAACCTAATGTCTCTACAGTATGATTCTGACTTTACGCACTATGGAAACCTGCGTATAAATTTGGTTGTTCTAAAACTTAACTATTATCAGCTTGCACTTTACAGAAAGCCTTACCTGTCGCATTAACAATTTTAACACATTTTATGCATTATATGTATTACATACCATATTTACAAAAGAGCAGAATATATTTATACCGTATTACATTTATCCAAACCTAAGTTTGCATCGATTCTTAGAAGGACGTATCGTTTACCTGCCTATACATGCAGTAATTTAATATGATATTATTGTTACCACTTGTACACTAGTATCATAGTATATGTTCCATTATTAACAAATTAGTAAGGAGATATTTTAAATTTTCTTTTACTGAATTCAATCAATCAAAAGCAAAGTATTCCAGAAGAAACTAAGATTATTATACAGTAATATATAATTGTAATTTTGAATAAAGCAGAGTTATTAGACATATTTCGTTAACTTTTACAAACATTTCCTTTTTAATTATGACAAGTTAAAATAATATTTCTTTCAATGATAATAAACTCTTAGAAAACCGAAGCCATCGCTAACCTGTTTGCTTAAAATACCGAAATCTCCAAAATGTCTTTCGAGATTCAGAACAATATCCTCCCGTTCCCATCCATTAACACACCAAGAGGTGTGAAAATTTCGGATAACATCCTTTCCACTTCCTAACAAGTAAAGATAAGAAACCACAAATAAATCCTTTTAGGAACAAGCTGTCTGCAATGAACTGATATAATGCATTTGGGGAAACACTGCCTGCTCGTGCATACTTTTTTATAACTTTTTACAACATAGCAATCTCGGCCGTTTCGGGCAGTTGTGGTCGGTTGAATGAAAGGGTGTCTCGAGCGTTTTGGGCTTAAAAAGATTAAAAATAATATTTAGTTTCAAAGGAGGAAATTTTAGTAGGTATCAATTATTGGCAAAATTCAAGTATCCCTCTGCAGTTGATCGAAATGCAAAAGCTCGTAACTTTCAAGAAGTTATATTTTACTAGATATTGATATTTAGTTTTGTGCTCCTTTTGTATATATGTTAAAAAGATTGTTTTTTAAATAGAAATAAGTAAAATATACTTACCACATTCCTCCTCATCTTTTCCACCAATGCAGTCCCATTTTCCATTACAAACATAACTCGTAGGAATGCAGTAAGATTCTGGGCATTTTACATAATCCTTAGGGCAAACAAAATCTTCTGTTGAAAGAAAATAGGATTTATTTTCTGACAATTATTCTTAAATTTCACTAACAATTAGATTAGGATTAAGATCCTAGCCTATCTTTCTTGGCTCATGTAACAATTTTCTCTCAGACGAGGAAAGTTTTCAAATTTCACAGCCTGCGACATAATTTAAAAATAGGATTTTAACCCTTAATATGTATTTTTGGTAAGTGATAATGTTGTAGTTTTGTGCTGGCTTACCAGGTGCTTTAGTACACGGCGAGGCGTACTTTAAACATTAGTACTTTTGTTGGTAAATGAAGATGTTAAGCGCTAATGGTCCATTGCTTTAAAGTAAAGCTTTTTGTGTAAAGACTCGTACTTTGGCTACAAGGCAAGTAGTTTCATTTTATTTTTACACCGAAATTTTTTACTGCAATTCATTGTTTTAGCTCGTGTTGTAATTTCGGTTTAAAATCATTAAATGACTGAACAAATTTTATTTGGATTTCAGTTTGATAAATTTTCTTGGATTCGGTAGAGCAATAGTTGCTAAGAACGCTAGCTTCCTAACAAAAAATTCAGAGTTACCTCCCTAGTCTTGAGCTCTGGCTCATTACCTGGAAAATCAAAATTAATGTTGCTAAATGTGCTGCTATAATTTTACACAAGTCCCATTTCCCATACCCTACCATTAACGTAAAGCTTTTTGACGATTACATTCCCTGGTGTAATTCGCATAAATACATTGGTGTTACCTTGGATTCAAAATTAATCTGGCGTCTTCATATTGAGAATGTTCTCAAAAAAGCGAAGATAGTCAGAACCCAATTATACCCTTTATTAGCTCGAAAGAGCCATCTGTCTATTAAAAACAAAGCTCTTCTCTATACTTCGATTATTCGACCAATTTTTATGTATGCCTGCACCATCTGAGCCGCTGCATCTAAGACACATATATTAAAACTTCAAACTTTTCAGAATAAAACCCTTCGTTTAGCTCTTAATGCACCCTGCTATGTTCGTAATGACATGATTCATTCGGATCTTTACATTAAATCTATTGATGTCTTAATTAAAAGACTTAGTCAAAATTTTTTTGCCAAAATTGAACAGATTGATAATCGTGCTTTACAAATGCTGCCTGCCTACGATTCGTCGATCCCAAGCTCCTCAAAACGACCATGGTCTGTGATTGGACGGGAGTACGAGATCTTCCTTCTTGCTAAAAGACGACGATCCACCCCCCTCCAGCGACATTTTGAGGCAGATTGCATGTGCCCCCTGGTACATCCGTAATCGAAAAATTCATGAAGAATTACGCATAGAGATGGTCAGGAATTATTGTTGTCGCCTGGCCAGAAGATTCTTCGATGGGTTGTACAATCTCAATAATCCATCAATTACACTCTACAATTATGACATTTATGATGAAGATAACTTTCATAGCCCCATGACGATTTTAAATGATAATTTACCATAAATTCCACTGCTCCTGTTGGTAATGATATGTATATTATATATACTGCTGCTACCTCTCATTTTGTTTATATGTAGATAAATTTTTGTATTGTATTACCATTGCATTGTGTTATGTATTTTATACTATTATTCACTTACCTTAGTACACCGAAAGTTTCGCACTGCGATTAATCCGTGTATACATATATATATTATTAATTAAGTTATAAGTTATTTCTTTTTTCATACTATTCGTAATCTACTTAAGTTATTCGATGAGGAGTAGGGCCTTTGGCCCAGGCACCCTGGTGCTAGCACCGCGTGATATCTCCGGTCCCTCCAGCGACGACGCCGTTCACTCAGCTGCTCCAGATATGCCTCACACATGATTATCAATCTGTTTCTTTTAAATATCACATCATTTACCGCAGATTTAATCTGCCAAATTGCTATTCACCGGTAAGTATAACGATATGCCAACAAAAGATATGCCTAAAATTTAAAATCTATTAGATACAGGATGCGGTTTCCAACCCAGGCACCTGATATAAGTGTTTCACTTTGGTGTTGTATTCATGTTAAAAAATTATAAAATACCCCCAAAAAATTATTAAAAATCTTAAAATACCAAAAAACTCTGTACTCTCCCTAGCTCAGTGGTTAGCGCGTTAGACTCGAGACCGAAAGGTCCCGAGATCGAATCTCGCTAATCGCTGCTTAATTTTTTCCGAACTTATAATATTTTTATAAGTTCTTCTTTTTGTCTCTGTAATTTTTCTCAAGTCATGTTGACTTCCTTTTTATTCTTCCTTAACGTCTTTCATGTATTTTTTCCTATTTCTGCTCCCTTTTATTAACTATGATGTGGAGGTAGAGGGTTCTTTACCCTGGGCACTCCGTAATAATTAATCCTTGGATCTTCCTAACAGGATAAGATAACTCTGTATGTTCGCCATTAAATTGAATGTCAACTTAATTTCAGGTCACACAGTTATAACTTCTTTTGCAAAACTTTAGAAAACAAAGCATTACTATTTTTACTAATTTTAAAATATTAGGCTATATTTTTCTTACATATCAGAAATATATTTCCTTCACATGAATTTATATTTCATATAATTATATCTCCTACGAAGATCCTAAGAGCATGCGCGTAATTTATAAAATTCGCAGAAATAAATCTCTTTGTATAGTAATTGTATAACAATTTTATTCTAACATAATTATACAAACCCTTAGCTGTGGTTTGGTCGGAAGATGATCATTCCGATGAAGCGGTTACAATCCCTTGCAGTAACATGGTCGAAGCCTACTTAGCAGTGAGTGCTATAGAGGGTGTTAACACTTTTTTGAACGATTTCGATAAAGAATTACAAAAAAGCAAATGATTTGAAATAAATATTTCTGGTAACATCTTAATTATTCAAATGAATAATATCGTCTCCTACGTTTAAATTTACTCTTCTTTCAAACTATCGCACGTAAACAAGCTAAAGATGTGGTGATGTGATTCAAAGATATGTTTTTGATCTTTCCAACGAGAAATATATGTAATTTATAAATCAAAAATGTTGTGAAATGCACGGTATTAGAATTTCTAAGTGAAACAAATTCAACATAATTAATGGGAAAGAGAAAAACCGTCAGTCATTATGTCTACATGGGAAGACGAGCCTTCAAACGAATATCGAAAAAGGTACGTATTGTTTCTAACGTTTCTAAGGTTAAATAATTGGTAATAAGAGAAAATCCGCAGACGTAGAAATTAATTGCAAAGTCTTTAACTGCATCTATAGTAGCAATAAATAAAATAAAAAAGCAAGATTTACAGCTTAAAAAAGCTAAAAAGCAATGGGTTGATTGTTTTTTGCTGAGGCATGTTGTTTAAAGCAAAACAATATGTAGAACCCTATATGAAAACATGTTAGCAGAAGATAAATGGAAATGCATTGTGAGTCTTGATGAAGAATGGGTTTACTTAAATAACCGCAACGAAAAGAAGGCTTGTTTATTCTAGAAAAAGGAGAGAAAAAACAATTACGAACCAAGTTCTGTCAATAAAAAGAAAGTTTCAATAAGAAGTTCATGACTATCGCTCTTAGAATAGGAAATTAAAAATAAGAAGAGCAGGAAAAATTGCTAAAATCAACGCAATGTACTATCAAGAGAAAGTTTTGCGTCCGATATTTAAGAAGAAATCAAATTTCTTTATCCAGTGACTTTCAAAAGTTAGACTTCATCAGGACAAAGCAACAAAACATACTTCGAAAAATACCACTGCATTGCTTGAAAAAGTGAAGACTGATAGATGTTGTGCATGTATACATTTTCAACGTATTCCTGTGACGTCCCCTGATGATTCACTTATTGCACCTCTGATCTTTTGAAAAGAGCTCTTTCTGAACTCAAACCCATCACGAATACCGGGCTGTGGAAATTATAGAAGAGGAATGGAAATTAGCAACCCTAAAAATTTTATGAAAACTTCTTCTGTCAATGAAATCAAGATGCAGATGCAAGAAAAAAGGCTATCAGACAGAACATTTAGGAAATTACTCTTTACGTCTTAAAGATTAATTAAAGAGCCCCAAAATCATTCTAAAATGTGAGAACACCTCTGTAGTAGTAGTACCTCGGCTTGTTTATAAATATGTTCCAGATTTTTGGACGTATACCAAACTGGAACGTATGGCAAATAAATGTTTCCAATTACAAATAAAAGGAAAATAATAAATCCCTTCTTATAAAAAATCCTATTTTTATTATTATAGCCCTGTTTAACAGTAAAATATAAATGCAATGGGTGAAATACATATTGTACGTAAATGAAGCATTGCCCGTGTTATTATACACACATGTTTTCATGATATCCAGATCAAAATCAATTTTTCAACTCTCTCTAAACGTCTCTGATCTTTTGTTTGTAATTGATTTCACTTCCTTCACAATGTTAGCCGATCTTTGACAATCATAGACACCATGGTATTCGACACACCCTATAGAATAGCCAAGACCCGGATATGCATGCGGTCTTCACACTTTTCAATAGTCGCTTTTTTCACTTCCATGGTTATCCTAAAAATTTTCTTCGTTGCTTCCTTCTTCTTACTTTCCTAAAACTTATTTTGAATGAGTTTACAAACCATGTACGCTAAAAAAAATATAACCACATGAAACTTCAGAGTATAGATTTGGTTAATGAATACTAGCAAAAGGAGTACTTATGCCTGTGGGCAGTCGTAGCATTGTCTTGAAAGAGGTAAATAAATACTGTAGAACAGTCCTGACTCATCGAACTCATCAAGTCCTATTCAAAATAAATATCGTATACCAAACAAAACTCTTACGTTCAAACAAGATGTATACGAAGTTGGATGTACGTCTTCGAAAGCGAACCTGTAGCAAGGTACCGCTGCATATTATTATATATCATTTTAGTTTAATAGTTTTAAAAATAAGTTACATTTTATTCTAAAAGCAGTATGATTTACATACAAAGCCAGAAGCCAGTTGGAGATAATCAGATATCAATGAATGATTACATCAATCAGATATCAAAGAACTGTGATTTCGTACCTTCAGTTCTTCTTTAAATTTGCCTCCATTCTCTTCTAAAATTCTCTCTAATCTTATTAAAGATACTTTAACCATAAAAGTTTTATGTCTAGCCTCTTGAAGTAGCCTGTGCTCAGAACTTCTTAGCATACGATTTCACACATACACTCAAATATTAAGATACAAGTGAAAATTAAAACTTTTACATAAAATAATAATATTGTTGCGTTCTACGGGTTCACAGATTTGGTGTAATTGATAACAACACTTGAGGAAGAATCAAAACACAATTTATTCACTAGTAGGCATTATTACTATTACACAAGACAGTTCGAAAGACACATGTTCACTCGTTGAAAACCTACGACAAATACGCTGAAACACTCAGAAACACAGCTTTCAGGCTATAACGGTGAAGACAGGTTTATGGCAAAGCACTAAAATACAGCTCCCGACTCGTTTGATCGCCCTGAACTCAAGTTAATTTTTGAACTCAAGACACCATTTTCTCTTCGTACAGGCAGGGTATATTGTAACTTTATACCTTCGAGAATATTCCCGAGAAACCGTTAAGAATGCGCTCTAGAATGTTCTCGCTCCGCCTATGGCATATCGCCACTTTTGTCGTCAAGCATCGCCAAGTGGATGATTTCTCGCCAAATCTGGTAACCCTAATCCAGATTTGCGGTGAAGCTATCTCACCGCAGCTGGGCATTTCGCAGCAATATTAATAATATAAGAGTACTAAACAAATGAGCTGAGAAATCAAATAGTGTAAAATAGATCTGTATATAAAAGAGGAATATTTTGTAATTAGAAATGAACAGACAAATATCAGAAATCCGATCTCCGAAAAAATATTTATTCACATTAAAGTATGATAAAAGAAAGTATATGTTAGAAGTAGATTTAAATACACTAAAAATATTAAAATACACTAAAAGTAAAAAATTATTCTGAAATTCCTATGCACATTAAAAGCAAGCAAAATACCTTTACTATGAAAAATACGTTTATGACAGAAGATTGTTAATAAATTACTTTACGAATACTTCCTTTTCATTTGCAGTTATTCTTCATTATTTCTTAACTGCCAGTCTAGAAAAAATGTTTCTTTATTATGAAACTGAAGTTTTTCTTAAGTGACACTGTAAGGAAAATAATTCTTACCGCAATGTCTCAAATGCGTAACATCTCTACATCCTAAGTGGTACCCATACTGGTCGAATTCATATAGACACTTAAATGAAATGGGAACATAATGGCCAGTAAAACACCTCATGTAATTCGTACTGTTCGTGCATCTTTCCATAACTTCAACAGCTGAAAATAGTTACGATTAATTTAGAAAACACGATGAAACATATTTAATATAATGTAATATTGACACAAGATAGATACAAAGCAGGAACATTTAAAAATGGGGTATTTGAAAGAAACGGCTGCTAGGTTTATTTTTTTAAATATCGGCCCTAGAAATGTATTTACTATAATAAGTTTCTTTAAACAAGTAGGGAATTTAATGGAAACAGACTGCATACTAAGGGTGGAGACGGTTTTAAAAGATTCTAACATTTCATGCATATTCGAAATGTCAGAATAATTTGCTTTAATGAGTTAAATGATAAAATATTTCATACCCATGCATCGCGGATGTATGAAAATAAAATTTATTGAGTTATACTACTTTTCTGTGTCTATCATAGATTCAAAATTTTTGAATTTTGAAGGAAAGTTTGTAAGATTTTAACTTTCTAACCCGTTTTGTTTAAATTAATTCTATCACAACCATTTGTATCACCTCAACTCATCAGGCAATGCACGTATGAATAAATTAAGTTTTGCATTTAAGTGAAGGAATTAGAATAAGCAAACTGAGCATGCCTGCCTGGTTTTTAACGCGCAGAAGCGGATTTACGATGTCGCACGTATCTCAATTGCCAGACTAAAAAATAGAATTAAATGCCTTAGGACAAAGTCTGCTCCACTTCATAGATCTGCCATTCTTCACATTTGCAACATAAATTTTGTTTTGATTCTTGCCGTTGATGGTTAGCGAAATTACAAGGAAATTAACAGTAATATTTTGTACAGATTTTTTATAACTGTTGATCGTATTCAATACACTATAGTGAAAAATATACAGTCTCTAATTTTTCTTCAGATTAAACTTTACAAGTAGTTAAAAAAAGGTTTTGCAATTTTCTTAGTTTGTGATCTACAAGATAGGTTTTATTTTATGTGAGATATTTGAGAAATTAATGTCATCAACGTATCAATTAACAAAAAAAGTAAGGTAAAAGCAGCTTTTAGGTCTAACTTGAGATTGAATGAAACTGAACCTTAACTGAGGAAGAAGTTATTTCAAAATTAATGGTATCATTTTGGAGATTTGATTAGATGTATCACTTTGGAAATTAATATTGTCACCTTGGGAAAAACAGGATTAATTAATGGATTTGAAGCTTGTACTTTTATTATCGCAAAAGGTTTTACTATCAGAATATTTAAGATACATCTCGGAATCTTATTCATAACGATATATCATGTTTTGCTTTTAACTAGTGTAAGATTAAAATTTTATTAATTGGATTATTATTGCTTTAATATAACCAAAGTTCGATTATATCTATGGACTTCCATATCATCACAACGAATATTTTCATGAATTTGAACATTTAATTTAAGAACAATATTGTAAATGAAAACACTTGCCTAAAGAATTTATTCAAAGAAATCAAAATCTACTTCCACATGCAATCTACAAATACTGCACTCTGCGACGACAGTTTGTTAATACTTTTATAATAAGTATTTGGATAGTCAACTATTTAGAAGCTTCCAAATAATATGTGAAGTGCCTCAATACCAGAGGTACAAAAGTATAAGAGGAGTATTTAGAACCCAGATGATTCGTAATAACATAGTAATGTAGGGTTAGAAATTACATATGCATGCGATAGTGCACATAGAAAACACCAGAAAGCGGAAATAGATAGTCACATAATAGAAAATTCGTTTTGCTAAAAATATGCTTTCACAAAAGTAATAAAGGTTGCAGAAGGGGATCGAAGCTGTAATATAGGCTGTAATATAGGCCTCACATCTTTAGCATATAAAATTCTGAATAATCTGGAAAATTCCGGACATGTCTCGGTGTTCCCCGGCAAATCGATTCGTACCACAGCTCTGTTACCGAGAGTATTACGCATCAAGTATTTTCCTATGGCCCCAGAAGAAATAATCAAGGCATGATAGGCCCACTACGGACCACTACGTCTGATCTACTGTTGGCCAAATGCAATTGGCTAAATGTAATATCTAAGATGTTACGAACATAACGGCTGAAATGTGTGGGGATTTCATCTTATTCTAACGATATGAAGGTCGCAGTTATGCAGAAAGCTGTTCGTCGTTCGAAAGTCAATGTGCTTCAAAAATATCAAGTATTTGCTACTGGTTGGACAAAATGACGGCGGATAAGATCTGATTACGACATCCCGTTATGTTATCTGACCCGTTATGCCATCCCGACATCTTAATACTGCAAAGAAGCTTTGCTGCACATCATGTAAGTTCCCCCTCGCGCACATGTGGATGCTATGTAAATTAAAGATTCTTTCACTCGTGAAGCACGACTCATCGGTAAACAATACAGAAGCAGGGAAAAGAGAATCTGTAGTACTCTGTTTTAGAAATCATTCTGTAAAAGCAATCCGATATGCAGGACCACCCAGTTGAAGTACTCGGACGTACTACACTCGATACGAATGCATTTTAGTTTCTCTAAGAACGCTAACTTCACTGCACGACTAAACCCCAATACATGCGGGTACTTAAACTTGGGATGCCTTGACATGAGGCTGAACAGACTTCCTGATGTCTAACGTCCATGCCGCGGCATAGGCTTCTTTCTAGCATGGACAGTTGTTTGTTTCTGACTCATGTGAATACTCAAAGGAACTCGTTTCAGCTAATTTCTGGTATAGGTGTGTAAAGAGTTTATGATTGGGAGCATATTTCATCTGATAACGTTGCTTCTCGCCATATGTGACGAGTGTATATCGGCTAACTCTGCGTTCGTATAACCTATTCTGCTACTTCTGCATGAAATGAACGAGAATGCATGAAATCCGAGAACGCTTGGACTAATGCCAAATGTGTGTACGTGAAAAAATGAAAAACAAAAATGTAAATCAAAATTCTAACTTAAATTTCCAATAGCCTTTTAATGTTTCTTTTTAAATGAGTAATTTCCCTTCCTATTCTAAAAACAGCAATTACATATAATACACTCTACCGAAGTGCGTCATTTCCAGATTAATTCATATCGTATGGCTTTTACATAACTTTGAGGATGTATGATTTGGCGAACTAAAACGGAATAATTATTTCAGAGCTTTATTAATTTATCCACTCAAAATGAAATCAAAATCGAAACCAACTTCATTTCAATAAAGATTTCGTACTGAACACAACACACTTTCGTCTACTCCTTGACCTAGTCAGATTTCTGCATACTGGTTCTCTTTTTACCACAAAGCTATAAAAATATAAATGTTTTGAAGCAGGAACTATTAGAGTGCCAATTTATTTGGGCCACAGATATCAATTAAAGTAAAAATTAATGTTTAAATCTGCCACGGCTGCTTCGTATTACATCTACCATGGTTGCCATGTTTGCTCTTAATTACAGATCTTTCATATTAGCTTCAAATCAGTCCGCGGAACGAAACAACTTTAAAATATAATTGGCCCTTTTTATGTGAGGATATCTGATATGCGAGCCAGTATCATTGTAGCGATCACATGGTTCGTGAAGCCTCAGTAGTTGCTTGCTAGTGTCGTCATCTATTAACACTAATGAGAAGTGCTCCATCGTATGAGCGTGCTCGGGATCGCTCGCGGTCACGCCTACAAATTGAACATCTCCTCATATCGCATTATAGATGCTTGGGAGGGGAGTAGGTAGCGATCTCGAGAACAACTCAACGTTCGCAAATTTGAAAGAGTTGGAATTCTTGAACACAGCGCAACGGAGCTCCTTAGAGCTAGTGGTAAAGAATTCGACTAGTAGTAAACACACCCAGGATCCAATCCCGCTCATGCGATGCAGCACTTCTCACTGGTGTTGATAGATGGCGACACGAGCAAGCAACTACCGATGCTTCACGAACCACGTGATCACTATATCATCATTTGCATTCGAAAAATAAGAATCCGAATTAAAATCAAAGACAAAATCACAAAACTTTACTAAAGTAATGTATATAATATTTCAATAAACAAGTAAAATAATTCATGAAAACTATTACCATTTCCAAAGCATTCCAACGGTCCAATTCTGTGATAGCCATATTGTCCTGTCCGGAATGTGTAACCAAATCTTACCTAGGGAAAAAGATATATAGTACTAAAATTTATAAAATTAAAAAAGAACGTTGCTTCAAGATGGAATATTTAATTAACATTTTCAGCATTTGCATTAAAAAACGAAAGGAATTATTATTTCTTAAATATCATAAGTGGATGTTAACAGTTTTGGTTGGTAGCCGACTGTGTTTTATGATTTGAGCATGAAATCTAAGTTTCGAAAGCATATTACGTGCAGATCTCGATGAAAGCGGTTAATGTTCCATAATCGGGGTGAGCGCTTGGCGAGAGTTTTTAATTTGGCGCGATTTTGATTTGGTTGTGGTTTCCGGCTGTTTGTTTTCATGCGGCAAACCTACAGCTTTATTTCGGAGACTGAAATTGAGTGCGAGTTGAGTGTAGCCAGATTTTTATTCTTTATTTAATTTTGAAATACTGTGTTTGTTTTTAAACGTTTTACTGTTTAATATCTGCGGAAGGTTAAGCTGTTGTTGGTGGGAGAATGTTAGATTTTAGATGACGTGAAGATTATAATTTATGAACGCTTTCATTTAATTTTATTTAGTTAACGTTTTTCGGGTTCAATTAATTATTTTTAGTCCAAAGGGGCTTTGTCCATGAAGGACTATTGTTTTCGTTTTGAGACTTTGCGTCGGAAACATTAAATGTAGGTTCACTTTTCAACTGTTGCCACCAAAAATTGCAACCCTGTATTATATTTAAAGAAATTAAATAGGGAAGAATGTGCAGAAATGTATGTATGTTTCTCGCATTGTGATAAAACAACGGTACCTAGAGCCATCGAATTTTGAATGACGTAATCTTGCTGCGAACGGGGGCATCTGGAAGGCCAAATTTGAAATTTGTTTTATTATCGATTTCATATTTTGTAAACCTTTAATGAATTTTGGATTAACAAAATCAAGGATTTCAAAGCGAGCAATGGCAACGTCGTACAGAAAAAAACATTTTTATCTCCAGCGCGTGACACTGTGTATAGGAAATTCTAAAGATATGCTCAGTTTAAAATTATTTCGCGATATTGTTCTTTAACTGAATTTTATGGTTTAAGTGCGAAGAACATGATATTTAATAAATAAAGGTAACACACAAATTGTTAAAAAAACGCCCCTTTAGACGTAATTTAAAATCTGAAACCTTTCAGATTTTCTTTCTTTCTTTCCTTTTTTTTTTAAAGTTTTGTTTCTTGCATATGGCAATCGAAAGATGTGGAATGTTTAAAGTTTTGAAAGTAAGTTGTTTAGTTTGTTGTCCACGACGACAGTAATTTGTATATTTTAGTGAGTTTATGATGCGTCCGTTCTTAGTGAATTTGAATATATTTACTTAGTTGACAGTTTTGGAGACGGAAGAAAGTGTTATACAATTTATTATTTTATTATCCATTATACTATTTTATTACAAATTAAATAGATAGGACTATGTTTTTACTTCCAAAGCTTCATTTATTCATTATATTTATTTCATTTTAAAGACTTTATTTTATTCATCTAGTATTCTATCATCTCATTTTACTATTCTGTTTACATAAAACAACGGTGTTTCACTACTGCAAAACTTAAAAGTTATCATTCTATTTACATTTCAAAATCACATCTTAGTGCTCTCATTGCCGCCAAACAAATTCGCCACATTTTGAAGACCAAAATAGTCTGGCACCAACTTACCCCGCTTATGAAAGATTAGCCATGAAAGCTATAATGAGGCAAATTTAAAGAATGTTTTAGCTTTAATGTTGCATTTATACAAATTAAAATCTATCTCTTAACCTAATACAATTTTTAAAATATAAAAGTTTTAATTCTTAAGGAAATATTTATTAACAAGAGACTTACAACGTGATACCACAAAAATTAAGTAATTTACAAAATTTGGTGATAATTTTTTTTATATTAGGACATTTCCTACGCTATATAAAAAATTACAATAGATTGTAACAGATTTCTTGCTGTTTACTTTCTCGCCTCTCGTAATAAATTTACATCTGTTCGTTGCCCTGTTTTGTCAAGACGATTTAGATTTGCTGTCCATAGAATTCTGTCGCTAGAATGTAGCTGACCTATAACTGTTTTAATACTTATTTTTAATTGAACCATATTGTGGGATTATAATTAGATGTTTACGCATGGATATTTAATTATTATATGTTTACAATTTGATTTGTATAAACTGGGATTAATTGAATTTATTAAAGATATTTGAAGACGAAACTTATCATTCAAATTTGAAGCTATTTCATTAACAGCCAATAAACTACTACTAATCACTAAAGCACAGACAAGTGCAATCACTGATGTTTGTGAAATAATGCCGTATAGCTGAAAATTACACAAAATTTCTTACACAAAAGTTTTAAATTTATCGGGTAATTGCAGACTATTAGCAAATGAAGAAAGGAAACTTTACAAAAATAAAATATTACTGCATACCATGGCACTTACATACAGTTCTGTTACCAGAAGAATACTGTTGCCTGCATATGGGTTCGTAATCAATTGAATGCACAAGTCTATAAAAAGTTAGTAAACTTTATTCTTTTCACAAAGAATAAAACAAAATGCTGAAATATTTCCTTTCGTACAATATCAAACTATCTCAACCGTTAAATAGAACTGAATTAAAACAGAGAAAGTTAATCCAATTTCACAGCGAATTCGCTACAGTCAATAACAGCATGAAGTAAACAAACAGCTCGCTTAAAACAACAGCAAGCTGAGGTGTTTTAATTCGGCTTTTATAAGCTTTTTAATGATTCACGAGAGCATTCTGGTAAAATCTATTTTCTCGATTTTTCGAGATGGCAACAGCAATTACGAGATATTTATTTATTCAATATTAAATGCACGCGCTCTCGTATTTTTACTTTTCGAACGTAGCTTTCTCTTCAAAATCTTCTGCGTTGCACAGGAAAATAAACAATTTTCATTACAATTCTAAATAAATAGTTAAATAAATACGAAATCCGTAACAATATAACGTAATAAATCATCTTAGCACTTAGACTGAATTTTCATAAGAAAACTTTAATATCAAAATCACAGACTTATCGGAAATAATTATGTCTTCCTATTACGAACAGTTAAATGTGACGGCTAAAAATCGTGAGTCACTTACCGAAATAAAGCATGACTAACCATGATGGGGAAGATATATCTGATGGGACTCAGAATACATATGAATCAAGCATGAAGTCTATGAGGCAATGCTTTTCTCTCTTAAAGGTATGTTCGAGCACACTGTACATACTCGTGTTTTCCCGCGATTAGTTGGTACTGATATTAGGCAAAGATTGATAGGTTTAAGGGAAAATGTTTAGCCAAAATGAGAAAAACCTTACAATATTTTTTACGACAGAGGATTAAAAATCGTAAAATTCCTATAATTTCTATCCTTTTAAACAGCGATGATACCACGCAACTGGAATTCAGTTAAAAATCAGCGTGCATTATTATGGCTCACTGGAATAACAGTCATAAGCATATAAGGTATTTCTCCCGCTTTCTGGCATGTCTTCGTGGTGTAACTGTCAGCACACTCGGCGCGTATTCGAGAGGTTCGAGGTTCGAGTCCCAGCGATGGCACTAGTAATTTTTCATGTCTCTTGCTTCAAAAAAAATCATAATGTCTCTACAAGCAAAAGCAAGTTTTTAATTTCTCTAAAAAAGATTTCTTAGCCAAAGATTTTTAATTTTAGGAACAAAAGCTGTAAAGTATTTTGTAGTGTGATTAGCACTGAACAAGACCCAGAGCAAAGTGTTGCGCTGAAAAGCAGAGTTAATTTTGAAAAATGCTGCTTTAACATTTAGATTACTATTAAACTAAAACACATCAAACATCAAAATGAAAAGATGCATAATATACTTAAATGATCAGTTTTAAATAGATTTCTATTGTGGCTGAATTGCATACCTCTTTAACAGGTAAGGTATCCTTGTTTTCCAGAAATCCTTCATCTGCACTCCCTTCAAATTTTTGGACAGAATCGCAATTGCAAGTTTTATTGACGTTTCTACATCCTTCTACGTCACAGCCACAAGTTCTGTCCTTTTTTGCGCCTCCCCACGTATACTGAGGCTGCCCGTTCCAAGAAACCCACCAGCTCCAAGGTTTTTCAGATTCAAAGCGGAAGCCTGTCCCCCAGCACCGCCAACTGATAAACTGGCGGCAAGTTTTCGATGCATTGGTTAAGGCCTTGAGTTTTTCCATACCGACGGAGTACACGAGAGTCCTGCTATAACTTCCCGGACCGTCTTTTCCTGACCGGACATACATACTTTCCTCAGAGTCGTGATGGATGATAGTGATGACTTCCTCCGGGGTATCACCAATCTGGCAGAACACTTCAAAAGGCGGTATTGGTCCATCAG